>JARHVA010005600.1:0-125000 GCA_037957365.1 Torreya grandis | reverse complement strand
AACATATATTTTACATATTTTACAACTAATTGCTCTCATACAAAATATTATATAAATATCCATAGGAAAATCAATTACAAATTTTAGTTTAATTAAGTTAATCATAGTGTCTATACAATAGGTAATAACCACTAGTTAAATTAAGTTATTTTTTCATTTATAAATGACATCATGGCCACTAACTCATTAAATATTGCTATATTGTATGAGTATAGTCAAAATATAGTATAAAAATGGCTACTAGTTCATTAAATATAACTATATTGTATAAGCTTAATCAAAATATAGTATAACTAGTGTTCTCTAGTTTATTAATTATAGACATATTATATGAGTATATTAACCTCTAATTTATTAAATATAACCATATTTTATGAGTATATTTAAAATTCAATATAAATAGTGGCCACTAGTATAACAAGTAGCAATGTTTTAAAATTTATGACATTTATTCCAATAAAATCCACTCTCTAATTTGTAAGTACTAAAACTACTCTAGGAGTCTATCTATTTCAAGAAATATTTTCATATAAATAAACACCACCTTCCCCCCTTACCCGTGCATGGATAGGTATTATAAAAGCTAATATATAACCAAGTCTAAATTTATAGACTTAATAAATGATGGAATTTACTTAGAGCTATCTCTAAACTAAGCCATAACATAATGACACATAGGATTTTAAGTGTGGTATTTTCTTTGTTAATGGTGTACTCTTTTTTATTGGGAATGAATTACTTGATTTAATTTATTTTGTCTTTGATTTTATTTCAAAATATCTAATGGTTTGAAAATGCTAATGTGTTATGGTCAATAAACGAGGTTTAAAATCATTAAAAATGTAAATGTACCTAAATTTGGTATTGACATTAGATTCTTAGATTATTATATTCTTGGATATAAGGTAGACATGCTTTCCATTTTTTGTAAAAGAAATTAAAGAAAAAATAGAATGACATAAATACTTACATGAGCTATAAGGTTTAATAAGAAGTGACATATATAACATAAAAGATAATAAATATTTAATATATAGAAGATTAAATAAAATTATTTTTTAAAGAGAGATCTTGATGATTAAATAGATAATGAATGAGATAACAATAAATAAACAAACTTATCTAAATAATAAATATTATTTTAATGATGATGTATATACTAAATCCACATGACATGTGGGAGATAAGTATGAATATGCATAATTAATATACTTTAAATCAGGTAAATGAATACAAATACAATGTGTGTTACATCAAAATATACAAAAATCTTGATGAATTTACTAAATGAAAAGGGATTGATAATTTATTAAATAATGATTTTATTTTACTTGGAAATGATTGTCATTAATTCCATTTTATACTTCATCTTTGGGTGACATGAGTAAGATTTATTGATCTATATTTTTTTATATTGTTGAAAATATAGCCTTTGTTCACATGTTTCAATCACTGGGTTTTTCAGTAGCATTAAGACAATAACTAATTTTCTAGCCACTTTCTATTAGAATGGATGTTTTATTACTTAAGGGTCCCATCGATGATGGTTAATTAGTTTTGAATTTTAAATCATATTATATATTTATTGTAAAATTATTTTTTATTAAATAATGATTTTATTTCACTTAGAAATGATTGTCATTAAATCCCTCTTATACTTCTTCTTTGGGTGACATGAGTAAGATTTATTGATCTATATTTTTTTATATTGTTGACAATGTAGGCTTTGTTCACATGTTGCAATCATTGGGTTTTTTAGTAGTGTTGAGATGAAAACTAATTTTCTATCCACTTTCTATTAGAATGGATGTTTTATTACGTAAGGGTCTCATCGATGATAGTTAATTAGTTTTAAATTTTAAATCATATTATTTATCTATTGCAAAATTATTTTACAAATTTATTAGTAAGGATGTCGTAGAAGATGTTGAGAAATCCTTAAAGTGGGAGGAGTTTTTCAATATTTTAAAAAACTACATTGAGGCAAGAGTGGTTGATCAAGTTATGAGATATTTTATCCTGGTTTCCATTTAGAACAAAAGTGAGAGCACCCAAAAACTTGATATCCTTAGATTAATGACTATGATTTTAGAAAATTTTGGTAATTTTATACATAAATTGAAGTCTATGGAAAATGTTTTAAGTTATGGCTAAAAAATATTTTTTCCAAAAAAAGAATATGTATCAAGGTGAAACAAAGGATCTTAAAAATCTCCTAGCAATATTTTATATTAAATATGTTTTGGCCAATTATATTCTTAAATATTATCTTGATGAGATTTGGGATATATTCCAAGATATATTGGATGATATTAATGACCCTTAAACTAGATGCCTAGTACATAGATATATTTTACTTATTCTTAAATGGTGCACCTTAAATATTTTTTATTGCAAATATTGAAGTAAAGAATGAGGGTGATAGTGCTGAAATTCGATAAAGTTTCAATAAGGAATATATATATATATATATATATATATATATATATATATATATATATATATATATATATATATATATATGGCCTTGATTGAAATGGACATACCAAATAGAACTAGTCTTCTCTTTATCTTTCTTCCATCAGATGCTTTCTTAGAGTATTTAGATTAGGGTTGGTAGTTTAAGTTTTTTTAAAAATGGAAAATTGTTTATTTTTTGTGTCATGTCTCCTTTATTTTTATAATATATTGTTTTTGGTTTCTTTGCTCTCTTCGGTTTTAATATCTATGTTGGTAAGTTTGTATGGCTTTGGATAATTTTGATTTCTCTTTTAATCTTAGGATTCTAGTTTTTGGTCTTATGTTTAGTTTTTTTTTATGTTTATTATTAACTGTATTGAATATATGAAGGTTATTATTGCTTAAATTTTCTCATTTTGTTGAGTATATAGTATTCATTAATTAATTTTTTTTAAAAAAAATTTGTGTGTATTAGAAGTTACTTTTAGAATGAGTTTATTAGAAAAAACTATTTTCATTATTTCAAATGAAATTATCAAATATTTTATTTTAAATTGATTCAATATTGAAAAATATTTTAATATTAGTTAAATAATTATTAAATAAAAAGAATGAGATAAATTTAGAAAGACACTATGTTCTAGTGAAAGGGTTCTGTTCTTGATTATTTTTTTATATTTAAAGTTCTTAATGCCTTTCTAAGATAATACTTGTTCAAATAAATTCGTAATCAACTTAACCCATGTTTTGTTTGTTGGCTTACCTTAATATTGTTTTGAGTTTTGAAAAATGGTTAGAACTTTATAAAATGGTTGTGGTTGTCTTGTAATGTGTTTGGTTAAGTATTTTTGGTTGAAATGCACCCCAAAAAAATTGATTTTTTCATGGTTATTTAATGATTTCATGGTTTTTCATTGAGATTAATGACATGGAATAAAGGAAGAACAATTCATATGATTTTTTTATTATTATTTGAAAATGGAAAACATGATTTAATATGATATGGTTACTTTTGCATTCAATTTTTTTATTTTTTATTTAAATTTATTTTTAGAATGGATTTTTATGAATGCATATTATTGTGATCAAAATTTAAAGTAGAAATATTATTTTAAGCATAAGTATCATGGATCTAACTTTTTTTTGATGAAAAACTTTTTTACATGGTAATTTTTAGCTAAGAGTCAAGGACTGAGGGGTATCCATTCCACCAAAGTCACCTGGGGTATGATCTTAGCCTCATCCCTTTTCACGTGTCAGGTTTTGCTAACAACAAGAATAGATCCCTGATGGACTCTTTGTGAACTAAATAACTTCACCAGTGGAACCAACAACTATTCAATTATAAGTATTTTGGATACAAATACCATGTTTAAATAAAAATGAGTATGGATTTAAGTTTGAAACATTATCTAGATAAGACTAAACTTGATATACTTTTAGTCCCTACCAAAATTTAAAAATATAAAAAAATAAATTAAATTACATATCAAAACCATCTTCTATTTAGTTTTAGGCTTTGAATGAAAGAGATAGAAGAATAGTTTAAAAAATAATGAAATTAAACCTTTAATAATTTCAAACACATGAATACAAAAAATTAGAGAATTTATTTAGACAAAAGTATATATTTCCTTAAAAATTAAATCAATTTTAAATTAAAATAACATATGTTCAAATTGATGGAAAGTTATTCAAATATTGAAATGTGAAGATTAAAGAAATAAAACAATGAGAGCCCAAGTTATTTATTATATTATATATCATGAACAAATTTTAGCAAGAAAATATCAAAACAACATTAAACCCCAAATGAGAATTAATTTTTATCATCTAGCTCATCAATAATATGAAAATATATTATTAAAATAAAAAATGCTTAAATTATTAAATACCTATAAAATCAGAGTGGTCAAAGTGAATACCATTTATATTAAAAGAGAATTAACCTTATTCATATCAAAATACCATCATATATTTTCCAAATGTTTATGAATTCATTTATAAAAGTATTTATTCCTATCATTTAAACCAATCCTTCTAGTAATATTAAATATAATATTAAGAAGCTAACCATTCAAATTCCTCAACCAACATAGTTTACTAACATAAAGGTTTAAAAGAAACCAATAAAATATTTCTTTAACTAATATATTGCCTTAGATTTTACAATTTTTTTTCAATGATCATAATTGTAACCACATAATACATGTCAATATTATATTTCTTGTCTAACATATTGTTGGTGACTACCAAATCAAACTGTAATTTAAGAATAATAAGTGACACCTCTTCCATACGTACTCTATCTTGTTCCACCTTCCTTGAAAGACTAAATACATAATATTATATGAAGTTATCATTAGAACTTTGATATTTACGACTATTATCCTAAAACTTAAATGACGTAGTTTAAAAGTGGTAGAAAACCTTCATGATATATCTAATTTCCATTTAAAGTGATATAGTTTTCACTCAAATCAATTAATTTACTTTCTATAACCAATCAAAAGGCTTGAATTAACGTATCATTTTATGAATTGTAAAATATGGAATGCAAATATTAAAGAATATTCTTTGATGTTATTGATGAATATTTCATTTCAAAAAAATATGCTTTATAAACTTATATGACAACTTATTTTAACATGTCAAAATTAAATGCCACTCGAAATTAATAACTTTTATATTGAATTACTATTATTTCATCATATGTAACTCATCATTAACTAATTTTAAGGATGATATGAATTATAATTATATTATATTTATGGTTAAATTTTTAGTTTAATAAAGAAATCATAATTTTACTCAAAAAATAATTTTCTATTTTAATTAAAAATTACAATATTGAGCACAAAACATTAATATTATTTTTAAATAAAATATCATGAATAAATCATAATCTTAAATAAAGAAAAAAGTACACATCACTCAAATTTAATAAATTGATATACTTGAGTTTGTATTTATTTTATCATAATTTGGAATAATTTCTTAATCTAATTAAGATAAAAATTGTTGTAATAATTTAGAACATAAAGTATGGTAATCAAGCATATAACTACATGTAGAATATTGACATTGATTTGACATGTAAGCTTACAAAATATGTAAATTAAATTAAATGATGAGATAATTAGTGTTTCCTAGTATTGTGTTGGAATGAAATAGGTGTAAGAAAATAAGGTAGTCTAGAAACATGACTGTGAGTCACTTAATGTAGGTTTTAGATCTTTGTGCACACCTTGACAATAACATTAGCCTTAGGTCAATAATGTCTATTGCTATGCTCTAAGATGGATGGTTTTATACCTAAATATTTTTCTTATTTGTTTTATAAAGGTAGGTGTGATTATTTCTTATCCAAATTTATGTGTAATCCCTAGGGTTGATCATATATACAATACTCAAAAAATCATCTCCTTCATTTAGAACCCTAGGTACACATTTGAGAGGATAAACCTAAAAAAACTTGGGAAGTTAAATTGAATAAGGGTGACCTAAATAATCTCCATTAAACATTAACCACTTCTTAAGTATCTAGTACTCTGAAGAGGAAAATCAAGAACCCTAGGTACACATTTGAGAGGATAAACCTAAAAAAACTTGGGAAGTTAAATTGAATAAGGGTGACCTAAATAATCTCCATTAAACATTAACCACTTCTTAAGTATCTAGTACTCTGAAGAGGAAAATCAAGCCACACATAGTTCTTTCCCTTAGAGTAAATATATGATGGTGCTTATTTTCTATATGAATGCAACTAATGATATGGATTTTGATACTTGAAAATGTTAAATCTTGACTTAGATTGGTGTGCTTCAAAATTGGTTGATGATTGCTCCTAGTGACTGATTTACAATTTATGAATATTAGGGTAGATTTTCTCAATGTATAGTAGGTTATATATGTTTGATAGATAAGTGTGAGATGGATAATAAGTTTACACTGGATACGTATTTATATAAATTTATTTGGGTAATTTATCATGCCACCGATATGCTAAGAATATGGGTTGATCCATATGAATGATTTAATTTAAAAATTTGATTGTTTTTGAATTATTAGATTTGGTTAGTAACATCTAGAGGGTACCAATTAAATCATACATTCTTGTCTAGGAGACAAAATGTTGATCTAATGATCTATATATATTCAAGTATGATATATTATAGGTTTGACATAAATTGGGAGAATTTTTGAGGTGACTTACAATAACTTGGAAGGATTGGAACCATACATAACATGTGGATGCGATAAAATGATAGATAAGAGGCATATATGAGTGCACAAGTCATGCAGGGTAAAGTTAGGTTAAAATTAACATTTCCAATAATCTAATACCATATTTTATTGTCTACAAACACTCCCATTTTATTATAGTATTTAAATAAAATAAAAATATTATAGTAAATAGATAAATATATACTTAATGTGTACAACACACTTTATCTTTTAGAGAAGGCTCTAAATGTATAAATTTGCTCTATGTGTGAACCTAAAATGAACATGTATTAGTTAATTTCAATAAAATGTTATTTGAAATCTAAAATATCATTAAAATTTGAAAAATTTTAATAGAAAGGAAGGAGTGCACCTATATGTGAGTAAACCCAGTTGACCTATAACATTTTTGGAGATGATGCTTCCATGTTGAATAAATAGAGAATGTTTCATATTATTGAATCATTTGAGAATTAGGGGTGATCAAATCCTAATTTTATATATTTATATAAGTCAATGGATTATGAAGATAAATGCCTTAACATTCATGAATAGGGACTAGTGCTAAGATAACTGAGCATCATTGAACCTCATCTGCACTAAATTAAATAAATAATATAGATATGATATTGAACTTACAAATAATAAAGTGGGACCCACATAATTGGATCACTATGAGTAATGCTAAGGATGTTGAGCATCACTGAACCTCAACTTGCATTACCTAAAAAAACATGAATTGAACACTATAGAAAGACTAAAAGATTCATGATTATCCACTACTTAATTCCATTGAATTATATTTAAAAATAAATAACTATAATAGTGCCCATTACAAAATGTATATATTTGCATGAACTAATATCATTTCTTACTGAATCTATGCCAACTATTATATGAAATAGTTTATATATGCATGAATCACTAAATCTATGCCAATTGATATAGAATTATATGCATATATATGTAAAAGTATGAGAATATATATCTCAAATGTATTTGTATGTGAAAATGAGTAGTTTATATTCTTGTAAACCATGTACACCTGCATGTCATATACACTCAAGTGTATATAAATATATACTCTATAACTCACATATTAGTGAAATGCATTCATATTCATGGAATATATACCCATACTATATATCAATGTGTGAATATTTGTCTCATATCTAGACTCATTTGATATCTAAAACACTGTGAACTCTCTGAATCTTGTAATTTGTTCCCAAAATCTATTTTTTCTACTCATGAATGATTATGTCTATATGAGAAGCCCACTAATATATGTTCCTAATAATATGAATCAATTTTGAGGCTTGGGATGTATCCTGTAAGTCATTCATCTCATAATAAAGAGTTAACTATATCAATTCCTGTATTGAGATATAATCATGATAGTCATGTCAACATGTCAAGAATATGTCATCATAGTAATGTATATGTTATGAAGTATTTTATGTAACATATGCAATATAGGGAATATAAGTATCATGTAAAGATATATGTATTAATTAGGTACATGGTAGTAACCATAAATAATGAAATAACTAAATAAGACTATGGAGTAAGGATGTGCATAATATAAATCATGACACCACACAAAAATGGTGAGGTGTGTGATATGGATTACAATAACTAAAACTTAAAAATATTAAAAAAATCAACAAACTCAATAGATAATCCTAGATTAATCCATTTATAAGAACATAAAGTCACACATAATACCAAAGGCCACATATAAAGGACAAATTAATGTTTAATAAAATAAGTCTAAGGACCACAATCAAGAGACATAAATATATTTAACACACTTGACCAAGGGACGTACACAAGGGACATAAGGATGTCACACACATAATGTCAAAGGACATAAGGATGCCAAAAATAAGGATAAGGGGACACACACAATAAAAAACTAGTGAATAACCTATCATGCAATAATAATAACATCATTAAATCATAGAACATGTTAAAACTACTCTACACTATCCATGTATATCAATGTCACATAATAGAAAAGTAGCATATCCATGCAACACTGTGTAAGATATGAGTAACTAGTAAGACACATGTAATAAATATAGGTAGACCAACATGTTAAATGGTCATATAAATATATAACCTCTGATAGCACTACCTTTGGAATGGGATTTATCTAGCATTGTCATAGCCATTGGGTATAGGAAATTTGAACATCTATGTGTCAATGTCTTTCATCATACTCCTATACCATGAAATGCATGTGTGTATGCAATTAATATGACATATACCAAGCATGTGATAAATAACATATGTAGATAGTAAAACATATAAATCTAATCATGCTTAGGTCTTGATTTTATTTTATTTGTATTTTTAATTTATCTTGAAATTTGAAAAGGTGCTAACCGGTTATCCCATCAATGGGATATTCATGGGGAGTTCCTATATCATATGGTTCAAGTTTCACATTTTCACAAGATAAAATTAATAAATGTAGGTGTATTAGATTCTAATAAGTCATTTTTCATTGTAATTTAACTATTGGCATCAATCATAAGCTCATGTGTATGATGAGTAATGTTTGAAACTATAAGACTATATGGGGTCCACTATATAGTAGGAGAATATTATGCAACATGTGTTTGGTATAGAACATGATAAATTATTGGTAATATTATATTATTAAATCATAAAGTAGATAATGGCCTTTGTGAGTCCTAAATTACTCTTTGGTTTGATATCTACTATAAAATTAGTTTTCTAGGAGAATTGACTACTCTCATATGATATAAGTGTTTAGAGATATTATAAGTGGGTGTGTGAACTCCATATGTATAATGATCATAAACACATATATCAACCAACTACAGTGGTGGTAGGGGTGGGGAGGAGATACCACTGGATGAATATGATACTCATATTGAACTACTAAAATTACGACTACTTTGTTTTGGTGTATATACTTGATACATCAATGCACTTTAGATTGTACTTCCTTGAGATTTTGTATCCAAGAGAATCCTAAAAAAATTCCAATTACCTTGTTATATTTAATGACTAGGAATGAAGTAGCCATTATCAAAAATCCCAGATGAAGAAGTAACACTATGTACACAAGAGTGCTTTATGTTTGTCCATTGAATCCCTTAATAAAATTTTTAGTACCTTAATTTTTTTTGTGTATATATAAGAGTTTTGAGAAGTGTCATTATGAATTTTTTTCCACTCGATCCATCATAAACTATAACAATATGCATAGATTCATTTTTGATGTGGCTTATATAAATAATGGATGGATATTAAAATTATCATCAACTATTTCAATATCATCAAATGTAATCATATGTTGTTATGGTGATATGCTTGTACATTTATCAATAACCCCATCCATTGGGTGACCATATGTCATAGGAGGATGAATCACATTATATATAATGTAGCTCATAAGTATCCTTAGTTTTTATTGTCTCATGTTTTTGAAATGGGTCATTAAATATTTTAAATTTATAATTTTATAATTGATTGAGGTCTATAATCATTTATAGGTGTACTTATCTCAATAGTGTTGTCATCAATAAGATATTGTATCTTATGTCTTAACTTGAAACATCTATTTGTACTATATCTAATAGTTTGATGATAGCCAAAATATGTATTGCTATCATAATTACTAGGTATATGTTTGCTTTCATCAAATTATTATGGTGGAGGAAGAGAGATGAGGTTTCACTAAATTAACTTTTAAAAAAATACACGAGGTGATGGTAATTGAGAAAACTACATATTCTATGGAGTGGATAAGAGAAGCTTATTTTTAGGCTATGATACTGCATTAATTATTGTCTTTGTATGATTATTGTTATCATCAGATTTAACATTGTATCTTGTATTTATTTAAAAAATATTTGTTGAAGTAGTTGGATTATTAGGTGTATATTGAGTTTGTTCAAATTTATGAGTTTGAATTCTTAATCTCTCACTATATGGCATTACACATCAAAGGAATTGAATTTATTAAATACTATTGACTCATGGAGTGGTGAAATCAATTATTTTATGAAGATGTATTGTAATAAATTATCTACCATAGGGTTGGTCAACTTACCTATCATGATATTATACTTAAGTACATAATTTATGATTGGCTCATTAGACCCTTGTTTGAGTTTGAAAATTTTCACACAAGATAACTTTTCATTAATGTTGATGAAAAAATCTACTAGGAATTGATCTGTTAAAGGGTTGATGACTGAAGGGTCAGGGCACATAACCAATGAAAATAATAATATTTGAGATTTTTAAATAATTTGGTAAGTAATTGATTATTGGATGTGTAATCCAAGAATGCTGCATGGAAGGAGCTAACATGTTTTTTGAGATCACATTTACCATCATATATTTAAATCTTAGGAGATAAAAAAGCTATATTTAAGGGATAGGATATAATATTTGGTGATAATGAATTATGGATCAAATCATGTGAATCTATTGAATTATTAGTTCTATAAATACCTTTATTTAATTGTAACATCTTAGCATGCAGAGCTAAAATTATCTTATTGAGGTAACATGTATTAGTAGAGGCTAACAATGTACTGTGAGTAGCCATTGTAGGATGGGAATAAGTCATATATGTAGGAATATGCATGGATTTTTTTTGAAATCCTTGTTTTTCCCTTACACATTGGGTGGACATCACATTTGTGATTAAAGTATTTAATTTAGGAATAATACTAATAGTAGAAGTCTAAACACCTATGGTTGGGTTATTAACTCAAAAGGATTGATTGAAAATATTAAATGGATATAATTTTATTCCTCAAATGCAAAATATTTAGATTTTTGTTCAGCCTTAGATGCTATAAATAAATTTACCACTTTATCCACTTCTTGAGGATGTTGATGAAGTCCTTGGAAAAATTTGGACAAGGATTTAACTTGGTAAAAATTTACCCCATTAAACTCATTGGGATCAATAAATTTTTATCTTCATGAATATCTTGAATATCATGTTCTAAATTAGGTATTTCAATAAAAATTAATGTGTACATATTCATGAATAATTGCATCATCAAAAGAAGAGGAAAAATTAATTGTATTGATCTTATCTATTTCATATGAAACCAAAGGAATTTGATTAAGCTATATATGAACCAATTTAATCTAGCACTATGCCTTAAAAGGAAAAGGGGAATATAATTATTTGATGACATGTGATGAAATCATGCAATTCTATAAAAGACTAGGGCCAAAGGTGAAAAATATGTATTGTCTTTTGTATGGGGAAATTGTAAATTAGAACTAAAACCCTAAGGCAAAAATTTGAAACCCTTAGAAAGAAGGATGAGTCCTTAAGGGAAATCTAGGGTTTGGTAATGTTAAATAAATATATGGGTTCACCAATATGTTTTATCATAATATGGATTAATTATTTAATCTAATTAAGATAAAAACCATTGTAATAATTTAGTTCATAAAGTATGGTAATCAAACACATATCTAAATGTAGAACATTGAAATTGATTTTGCATGAAAGGTTACTAAATATGGAAGATAAAATAAAGGATGTGGTACTTAGTGGTTCCCTATACTATGCAAGACTGAGACAAGTGGCAGGCAACAAGGTAAGTTGGAAATATGACTATGAGTCACTTGATGCAGGATATAGATCTCTTTGCATGCCCAAAAAATAATGTTAGCCTCAGGTAGGTAATTCCCACCACTATCTTATGCGCTAGATGATTTTTTAATTAGATATTTTGATTTTATTTTTGAAATAGGTAAGTTTACTTATTTTTTCTTCAAATCTATGCATAATCTTGAGTTTGATCCTATGTATGGTACCTAGAAATCCATATCCTTCATTTCAAACCATAGGTCAACTTTTGAGGGGATAAAACCTACCAAAAATTAAGAAGTGTAATGGACTGATATGACCAAAATCACCCCCATTGATGATTGACAATTTCCTATGTATCAAACATTCCAAATAAGGAAATAAAGCCACACATAGTTCTTCTTATTAGTGTGAATGTGTGATTGTTATTATTTGATATATTAATGCACCTAATGAGCTAGATTTTGATGCTTGAGAATTTTTCTCTTGAATTGGTTTGGTGTGCTTAATACTTAGTTGATGAATACTCTTAGTGATTGATTTTTAATTTGGGAAGAATAGGGTAGTTTTTCTCAATGTACAATAGTGAATAGATGCTTTATAGATAAGTTCTATATAGATAATAAGTATATGATTTATTTGTATTTATATGCATCTATTTGGGTAATTTATCATGCCACTAACATGATAGGTAGATGGAATGTAACTATTTTTGGGTGAAGGAAAAAACCAAGTTTGGTTGGTAATGTTTGGATGCTATTACTTAGTTAGACAATCTATTATAGGAGATAGGAACACTGACTTGTTGATATAGAGATGTATGAGTATGATATTTTACTATTGTGGCACATACTAATATAATTAATGGGGTGACTAAAAATAACTTGGAAGGATTAGACCCATATATAGCATGTGGATGTGAGATAATGGATGATAAGAGGAATATACTTGTGCATAATTCATGTAAGGTAAAGTTAGGTAAAAACTGAATTTACAAACATTTAAGCTAGATTTTAGTGTCTAAAATAATATTTATATGATGTAATATATGTTGGAAATTTACATTTTATGTAACATATTCATGACTATATTGATAACTAATTTTTGTGCACATCATACTATCATTACAATCCATAAAAGTGTCAAAGTTCTAAAAAAGTAATTTGTGTGTTTTTAGTATACTTGAACATTTTGTATAGTGTATGCATACAATTTACCTAATACCATAATCTAGAGTACATAGATAGAATTGATTATTATGTATTTTATCTATCAATTTATAATATTAAAATTAAAACATATACATGACAAATTGTTTCATATTTCACACATTGTCTCAATTTAAATAATTGTTATATAATTGACATTATAATTTATAATACATTTGAAACAATAGAGGCAATGACTAGCCGCTACATGGCCCTTGTTTAATTTTCATTTTACTTGTCAAGTTGTTTAAAAAACTACATAAAATTACACATTTAAATTTTATTTCTTCAAATTTTCACTGTGGAAATGGATAACATATGTTTGAATACTATAGTAGCACAATATCTCTCATATAGTTAGAAATCAACCTAGTTTTATGACATTATTAATATAGAGACTAAAATTTAAAATAAAATAAAATTATGCATCACACCATATAATCCATTTTTGATATGATGAAATAAATGGTTTAGATGGATTTAAATTTCAAATTAAAATATCCATTAAAAAAATATGCATGAATATGTTCATTTCTACTTTTTAATTCAATATTTATACAATGATACCCAGATTAGAGAAGTCATGGATCTTAAAAATATTATACAAATGTGTTAATAATGTTCTCATCTAAGCTATATCTATTTATTATGTAGCTTTAAAAATAACTTAACAAATGTGATTTGGTGAAAATAATCTTATAAAAATACATAAGTGAAATAAAATATGTTGCAATTAAACATTTGTATGTTCTTTATTTTCATAGATTTTAATTTTTTATATAATAAAAATAATTATAATATCATTATTATTTAAAATTGAATAATAAATACGATCATTTTAATTAAAAATATTTTAGGGGTAAGGCTTTGTGGAAGTAAAGTCCTTGAGAGGATATTAGCAAAAATCAAATATCTTTCCAAACTTTTGACATTTGAAAATGTCTCCATGATATTTAACCCCTAGAAATTTAACTATTGTGATGCATATTATATGCCCTTTTTATTATTATTTTATATCAAAAGAAAGGTAAATATAAAATTAGTTTTTCCTATTAATCATTTTTTCACTTACATGTAATGGTGTATCTCAAGTCTACATATTTAATATCATATATTTAATATTTCTACAGTAATAATTATGCATTTAGTATTCCAAACTTTCAATCACTTTAAAAAATGTCACCCAATAAAAAATTGTAAATGTTTTTATCAATTACCCTTCTAATACACTAACCACTATATTATTCTTTGATTCCCATGTCCATGTGTTAGTATAACAATCTTGTGTCTTTGTGATAGCATACTGGTCAAATTAGTTGTGGGGTTCATAAAATTACTTATTAAATTTTATTTTATTCTTATCCTTGGTATGGAAATTTTCATCTTATCCATTTTATCATGCACAATGCTCAATAAATTGCATGGGTGTTCCTCTAATTGTAGCCTATGGGCATAATATTCTGCATGACAATTTGTAATGAATTCATTGTGGGTGTTTTGATACTCTACCAATTGATTTATTATATTTGGGCATGTGGTGCTTTTACATCATTTCTAGTATTTTTAACACTCATAAAAATTTTCAAATAAATTATTATTTGTGATTAAAACATATTAGAAATATTTTCCCATATTTTACTAAAGTTAGATTGCAACATAGAGGGTATATGCAACAAGGCAAGATTTTGGTTACACTTATTAAGGATTGAATACTGCATATAGTTGTGAGGAAGGATTATAAAAGGAAATATATTTCCATCCTATCCTAAATAATGTGTCAACTATAAAGTTATATCTAAATTTTCATGTATTTTTTTAAGGCTTGTAATTATTATGATAATATTTATTCTGGGTTTACACAATTGTATATTACCATTAACCAATCATAGCCCATCATGTATAAAATAGTTTTAATACTTGAACAAAGTACTTCTTAAGATGTCATAAGATATATACCATGCCTTTTGAAAAACATCAACTTCATAAAATTTCATTTTACCACTTGATTCATCCCTTGTTTTAATAATAACATTTACTTCAAATACATTTAGCAAAAACTTTGTTTTTGAACTTTTCATCCGTGCCTCTTGTTTTGCACCTTCACTTTTTGAGTGATAAAGATGGAATTGTGATAAAAATTTGGATCGAGCATATCACCCAATTTAGTCAATAAGATAATTGATTATAAAATAGGGTTACCCATAACACACCAAGTTTTGGAAAAGAGCCAATTTCTATTTGAGGGATTAAATAGCACATGGTTGACATCAAAAATATATTTTGAGTACATATTTATATTCTTATTGAAATTTTATGTAATTAAAAAAAATGGAATAGGATTTTAATCTTGTATCCAAAGGTTATGGCCTCCATAAATTAGATGACTTTTTATGGATGAAAAATAACCAATTTATGTAAGTGGCAATTTTTCAACCTTAAATGGTGATTTAAAAATATGCATAGTGGTTAAACCTACATATGATAGAAATTTTTCTTCCACATGAAGTTGAAGGGACATATAGGTGTTTTAGATTTAGTTTCTAACTCTTAGGGTTCTTATTCGAGCCTAAGGGGTGTGTGTGTGTGAACATATAGAGATCATTCAAAGGTTTAGGTATATAAGTTTAAGGAATTCATATTTTATTCCTTCATAAAATCATTACTCAATCTATTTGATTGAATTTAAGACTACATCATTGAGATAGCTAAGTTTAGTAGGCTCTCTTATTAAAGAGGCAAGTCTTCCACTAAATAGTGTAGAGGTCATTATGATTGTTAGATATCTTTAATTTTGGTGTCCTTATAATCTCAAGAAGTAAATATCCTATAAACTACATAAAATTATGGAGATGAGGAAGCGTGTATTCACTATTTTTGGATTTTTCTAACATTAGATTTCTCCAAGGTATGTATTGTGTTATATCTCTTTGTTGATATGTTTCCTTTGATTTCATGTTTTATTTCCTTAAAATTAGTCTATTATCACAAAAACTTCAGATATCTCAAGAATCATCTATCACAAGAATAATATTTGTTCATAAAGGTTAAGTAACTTCACACTAGTATTGTACTTCTATGCAAGCATTTTAATTACACACATGTATGGATCAGTAACATGTTTAGAGTGTGAAAGAATGTATACAATGGATGTAGCATTTGGATATTACATGTGAAGGGTTTCATATTATTTTTTATGCTATAGATTATAGACATAAGATTTGGGATACATTTTAAATAAACATTTTGGATGTTGTTCCATGGATATAACTTGAGGGCAACCCCTTGTTTGAAAAATATTCATGTTGGTGAAGATTTTTGTGGAACACTCCCATATTTTATGGATTAGATTAATATAAAATTGGGATTTCATTTTATATTGAAAGGATTTTCCAACATTTTTTCAAATTTTCTTATATATTCTTCAATGTTTGTTTATTGGCAGGGAAATCCAGGTTTATTTGTTGAAAAATTACAACAATGGGTAGAAAATTAAAGAGATAAAGGATTCAATAGATTTAATATACGAAATAGAAAATTAAAGAGGAAAATTTTTAATTAAGAAATATATGAAAACACTTGAAGATGAGAATCTAGAGATGCAAGACAAATTGATGATAAATGGGTAATTTATCATGGGTATCATTGAAGAGTTATAAATCAAGGAAGAAATGTTGAAGTTCAAAGATGACATTCAAGGCGTGAAGGAGAGAGAATATTCTACCATGTAAAGGAGGCCATAATAAACCAAAGATTCAAAAACCATGATTAAAGTGTGGAAAGTAGGTAATCCACCATATTATGTTTCTTTCCATCAAGATCTAGATGTGTCCTTTGGTAAATTTGAGAAGCATACCAAGTGATTTATCTCTAATTTATTAACCAATATGAATTATGATGGAAAAGGTATTAATAATAATGGAAAGGGAATGGATATTTCCTTAAAAATTGAGGAAAGTCATTAACATGCATGTTTTTATATGTAATGGAAAATAAGGATTTAGATAATGCTCTAAGACAATTGAAACAAGGAAAGCTTCCAAAGGAAAAGATCCCAAGCCACTAGACCTAAAAAAATAGACCATGCAAGGTAATTGTTTAACTTAATTTTTTAACCTTGGAGAGGTGGTTAAATCCTTCTCTAAATTGAGTGGAAAATGGGATTACCTATAGGCTTGTGGGTTACCTATTGTAGGGGTAAAAATCTAGATTTAAGGGATGGCTCCCTTGGTTTATCTATTGAAGCTCATCACCTATAATACTTTCTCATTTAGATGAAAAGGGAGAAAGAGAACATAAAGTAAACCTATCCTAATGAGGTGATGCACTAATTATAACCTGACCACTACCAATTAATTTTAATTACACTTTAAATAAAATCCTAACCTATACATGAAACTACTCCAAATATTCCCTTTGCATTAGTATTTCTTAAGGAGGTTTGCAAAGCAAACTTAATCTAGTAGGACTAAACAAAAGGTCATAAGATGACACTAGTGTAGAGATAACTCAATACACTCATGAAAAATACATTAGAACACTTCAAGATCCTTGTTATAGCCCAATTTTTCATCCTAGGGAAGTCAAGGAGGCCTTAAATTTGCGATAACATATAATTATCTTCGCATATAGACAAGATACTATAAGAGATATATATATCTACACTATGGGTAAATTCCCTTGATCTATATTTTAGGCTAACATAGTACACTAGAATAATCACTATTAGGGGTGAAAAGGGAAGGAGGAAACATAAAAATAACCTAAAATAATGAAGGTGATACACCAAATATAATTCCATAAACATACTTGCATTTTCACTAAGAAGGCAGACTATTAAAACTGATCTCAACTCAAGGTTATTCTAGCATAAGTGTTTATACATGGAGGTATATTTTTATGCATATCCATAGATGGGTAAATAATAGGTATGATATTATACACTAATAATCTCCTTCACACTTAAAATTACACCTAACAAACATATACACTACATGAGACTTATTAGAATAAATGTTACTCATATAATGCATACAAGAGTAGAATTAAAGCAAGGAGAAAACATTCATCAATTGTAATACAAATAGACTACTTGACATACTTAGGAAGAATTGAAAATACTAAATCAGGTTCATAACTTTATTCAAAGGAAAAACATGATGTCAAAGTAGTAGGGCTTTGCCATACCAATTATGGATGGTTTATAATACCAAAATGGCTTGAATATATAAATCATAGGAGAGGAGAGAAAAAGAGTGATGTTTAAGAAACATCATGACAAGTGTCAAGGATTAAAGGCAAGTTAAAAAGTAAGAGGAAGAGTTGGAAAATATGTCATGAAGTACACTTGGACAAGTGGCCATCTGAAGTACAATATTATCCTAAAGTTGGTGAAGGGACACTCTATTATCCTTCTTGAAATTGTTCTCTTGATGAAGAGTCCACCTAGCCTATATTGAACTACCTTGGAGGTCATTGAAACATGTTACCTAACATGAGAAGGTGAAGACATGATTTTTGATAGTCATTTTACACCTATCAACTGATGACCTTCTCTTTGGTAATTGTCATTCACTCCCTTATAGTCTCTCATTAGCCCTCTAAGCTTGAATTCTCACATTTATCATTACAATGAATTACACACACTCAAGGATATTCATTGTAGAGATGTAATACATCTCATTATAGCCTCTTTGTATTCTATTCCATTAGGTAGATCTCAACAAACTTCAAAATAACACTCATCTTCAACTTAGGTAGTCACCCTCTTTCTCATTGTCTTGTTCAAGACTACCTACAATGAACAACTTAACAGATGGGTTTTCATGCATCATTGAGGTGATAATTATGTTTAAGGAGTTATAAAACATCTCCATACACCTTTTACAATGGATTTTACCTATCAATTCCATTTTGGACCTTAAAATATCTTTAAAACTTGTAAAAAACATAGATTTTGGCATATCCATATAAGTGATAGAAAGGAACAACTAAGTGGTAGGGAGACTGGGAGAGTGATAAATAGATTAAAATAAATTTAAAGGCCAATTTTCCACTTTTGGATGCATCTCCCTTCATATATTTCTCATCAGGTTCTCATAAGGGTTTTAGGTCATTTAGATTATTAATAATGATTCATAAAGGTTAAGCCATTAAACCTTAAACCAATGCCATTAATTTTGATTTCAAGGCCTCTCTAAAATATATATAAGTTCTTGAGATCCCATTCACATTTTCCATACAAATATGAGTGAAAGAAAATGACTTCTCATTTAGTTGATTGCATTATGGGCATCCTTGAGATAGATTTAGGCCAAAAATGACCAATTTAAGTTACTCCTTGTAAACCAATGATTCTAATTATTCCCCAAATCTCACATGAAGGCTCTCAAAATAATTTTAAAGATCATATGGTCATATGAAGAACATTATACACCATGAGGGTTCATGCCTAGTTCTAGGCCTAGTAGGCCTAGACTGTGTTTCTAGGTAAATGACCACCTATGAGTGTTCATAGTGAATTTAGGGGATTATAAAATCTCATTAATCTCCAATTTTCAACTCTATACATCATTATATATTACTTTAAGACTCTCCATTTGATCCCTTTTACTATCCATGTACTATGCCTATAGGTTACCTTGACTGTGGAGTGCCTCTAGTCTAAGACAAAATAAAGGACACTTCTACCATTAGTATGGTCCAATTAAGACCATTTAAGTCTATTAAAACTAATGAGGACCATCTACACCAATTTTTAAGGCTAGATCACACATGAAAAGGCCTTAACACCTCAAATACTTAAGACTACATTTTATGACTATTAAGACTGTAAGCATGATTTTGACTGGCTGTACATTGAGGTTTTTAAACCTAACTTAATTACATATTTAACATATTTATATTTACTCTAAGAATAACTTTAAATTATGGTATCATCACTATGATATTTATTTATACGTGATCATCTTCAATCTATACCCCTTCCCACCAACTAAACATGCATTCTTTGTTAGGTCTGACTGGTCTATGTTTGAATCAAACTATAAGTGGAAATTATGGAATATGAGATTCCTATAGGTGGTCATATATGTAAAATATCTGTAATTCACAAATTTTTGTCTCTCCTTAGGTTATTAGGACCATTTCACACCTAGTTGAACTCACTCCTGCCTTGTGACCATGATATCATTCTCACCATCAACACACTAGGTGTCACTGTTGAATTATAATGTTTTAGGTCTTTTTTGGTTTCAATTGTAATGTGTTTTTTGAGTGTTTTCATTATAAACTATAATGATTTTAAATTCATTCAACCATCCTTCTTAATTGACCTAAAAACCTCTTTTCATGTTAAAATGTGACCTTAAGGCCTTGGCTGCAAGGATGAAGCCATTTAGGCTTATAGTAACCTTATAATCCTACACCACAAGATGACACTAAATGGTCTCCTTTTAGAGAATTTAATGTAAAACTTCCCATTTATAATTTCTCCAAATCTACACCTCTACTTTAGTTTGGCTATATACAATAGCCTCACCACTCATATAATGATATTTTCTATGCTCTCAGACTTACTTGAAGGTTTTAATTGAGTAAAAACACCTCCAAATCAATTTTAACACTACTCTACCTCATTTTTTATTGACTTCAAACCATTGTTTGAGACTGCATGTAAGTGTCATTAGATATAGGAATGTGTACTAGGTCATAACCTTATCATCATCCTTGATGTCTCTTAAATACAAACCCTCAATGGATAAAATCACTTACCTATTCTAAGGGGTTGAAAAAAAATTTAATACCGTGATCTGAGGCCACTCACAGAAAGATGAAACTCTATAATTTCCAAATATTGTTCTATAGACCATGATGGTGTTTACTCAAGAACAAGATAGTGATACTACCTATCCTTATATGACCACACATTCCAAATTAGTTGAATCCAAAATGAAAAGGAATAACATGATTTTTAGGACCACATACACCACTTAGTTCACACAAACCAATGCAATCAAATGAGAAAAATTGAGATGTTGGGGTTGCACATGCAGTTTGGAGGTGTTAACAATCTTAATGATTGTTTATTTATTATGAACCATAAAAATTGAAACTATGAACATGAAATGGAAGTAAATAAGGAACCCTAACATCCACCAAGTGGATTCACTTCAACTCTTCTTCTCCTATCCATATCAATAAAAAATCATTGACCCTTCTTGACCTATTCAAGGGAGTGATAGAAGAGAGAAACCATTTTTTTCCACTTTTGGATCTAGTGAATCTATTTAAACCTATAAAATAATTTTGGGGATCTCATGAGACCTTCCTAAAGCCTTCACACATGCCAGATGAGTCATATGGTTTACACAACTACCAGGAACTACCTTTTTTTGTAGTAGATTTTTTTTAATATTAAATCTACAACTTTTCAATTTCAATACTATTATCTGATATTTCTTGATATGTGGTACACTATCATAATATTTAAAATTTGTCTTTGTGGTGATAAATTGTAAAAATTCATTAAAATAACCCAAAGCTGATATAAAATGACATAAGACAAACTAAATAAATGTGACAAAGGTTAATACATGTTATACAACCCTCAAATTATGTTTTAACCTCACTTATGACCATGGTGAACATTTCAAACCTATAAGGACCCTATGAAAAGTTTTAATATATAGGGGGTTGACCTAATTTGACTTAGAGTGAAATTTGGTCAACAAGACCTACAAAAGACTTTCAAAGTTGAATATGAATGCAAACAAGGACAACATGCCAAAGTAGAGAATTTATCACTTAGTAATATTAACTATTTAACAAAAACATTAAAATAACTCATGGATAAGGTAAGATAAATTATTTTTTATCACTCAAAGGATGAAAGTGAGTAAGGCTTCACCATACTTAGGTGGAGGATACAAACTTATCCAAATGTGGCTCAATATATAAAGAAAGTGAGAGAGAAGAGAAGGGTGTAGGAGAGAGAGAGTAGACAAGTGTAATGTGAGTTAAAACAAGAAGAGGAGTTATGTAACTACCTCAATAGGTCTAGGATGACATGTTTATCTCTTTTGAAGATGATCTAACTCTCCAAATAGTGTGGGAGTTGAAATGCTTGCTTAACACCTTGACTAACTTCTTGAAACTCCCCTTTGTCTTGACATGTTGAAGGACAAGTGGTATTATTGATGGTCATATTAGTTTATCCTACATCTTTTCTCTTCTCTTGACACATCTCAAACTAACCCCAATATGTTCTTCTTGACACATCACCTCTCTCTCTTTCAAGGTTTCTAGAGGACTTTTCATCTCCTTAGGCCTATTTTGTACACAAGTGTCAAAACTTGGTTTTGTCTTCTTATACTCATCCAAAATTCATGGATGGCATATTCATACCATATTATACTTAAAACAATCCATTTTAAGGCCTCAAACTAGACCCAATAAGCCATTCTCTACTAAAATCCCCAAATTGGTCTTCTTGTTTATAGCCTTAAAACGATGAAAAGCTCCTTGTGTAGATAAAAATACATAGGATGCTAAGATTATAAGGGCATATTATAGTATAAAGTATGTCTTGATATCTATAGGTTTAGTTTTTTGTTTTGAGAGTGAGTGTATATATCTCTTTTTACCTTTTCTCTCTCCTAACTAGGCCTCAATTAGGCTTCCCTACCAAGAGAGTGAAAAATGATTATGCAAGATCCCCACATGTGCCAATCCCAAAAAAGGTGTGTGATTCAATTATAAAACATCCTCCCCATTATCCATGACAAATTTGAAGTTTTGACTCACTGTACAAACCTAAAAAAAATTAAAAAATAGTCTTTTTAGATCTAATCCATATAATACTGTACAAACCAAATACATGGGGTGATGTTAAATGGAATATTAAACATTTTATATCTATTTTTTAAGTTTTTATAATTCATATATAGGAATAAAAATGTATTTCTCTCTCATTAGGGCCTTATGGTTCTCCTAGGTAGCTTGAAAGTGCTTTTAACTCTTAATGATAGCTCATAAAATAGGTAATATGAAAAAACCAAATAATTACACAAAATGGAAGTGTAATAGGGTATTTAACTTCTTGTAGGAGCTTGGGGTCCCATGCAACATGTGTGTTAAGTACCAATCAATAAAAATTGACATCTCGGGTTGAGAGCAAGCATTTTGAGAGGTCTGAGAGAAAATTTGGTTAGTGAGAGTTTATTTAAGTTTGGTATAAGATATAATGGCATAAATTGGGTATGTGAAATTACTAATAACTTATTCCAATGGTTATCTATTCACAATCCTTCATAATACTATCTAACCACCTCATTAGTCTATGCCTAGGGTTCTTTAGCAAAACTACCTAAGAGACCCTAGCTGCCTTTTTTCACCTTTTTCTCTCTATGTTGGAGATATATAATCTCAAAAAATGATTTTACAAGTTAATTATCATCATTTTATGTTTTTAATTTCATATTATCTCCAAATCATCTTACTTCACTGTCCATCTTTCAACTTACTACCTTATAGGCTTGTATATGCACTAGGCATGTGTGTGACTGTGTTACTTTTACTGTCTCTACTGTCAGTGCTATGAGATTTCATGGAATGTTTGTATGTGTATTTCAACATATATTAAATTTTATCAAAGTTTGCAACCTCACTTTATTGGCCATCATCTTGTCCTACTACCTAAACAAGGTATGCCTAGTAGGCCTAAGTATGCAACTAGGTCTTTCTAGGGCTAAACATGGTATGCCAAGTTTGAAAATGAGGTTTTATGGATTATGTTAATAAATATATAATATATTTATAATACCATCTTAACCTTATTTATTCATTCCAACCTTCCAAATAGGTGACCAATTTTTAGGACTAAGTAGGCAAAACTATGCATATGCTTGTCTTATGCTTATGACCCCTGTTTGGTCTATTTATTTATTAGTCACTTAGAACCTATTTTATTTCAATTTATTTATAAATTAAATATAATTTATAACATTATAATACACACATCACAATCTCAAGTTTTTGAGAGTCTCAAGTCATTAAAGTAAACCTACAAGTGGCTAACTGCCTATAGGTGTAATTAGGATTGTGACTACAACTTAGTGTCCTAGGATTATTTCTTATAGTCATTGAAAATTTACTCAAACTCTTTAATGGAATTTAATATATGATTACCTCATCTCAACACCTTGACCAATTTTTTTCACTATCATACCCTACCCCAAGGTCAAATATCCAATAGGCTAGCTATAGGTGACTATTTAGAAGAAGTTTGAGTATGGATTTTTATGTTAACCTTATTAAAATTTTTAATTTGCTTATTATTATGGAAAAAATATCATCAATAGTTCAATATAATTTTATTAAAAAATCCATTAACATTATCAAAGCACATTATCAGACAATTATTTTCATTGTTTCCACACATACAGTCTTTTAGGTCCCTCTAAGTAAGAGTAGTCTTACTAGCCACCACTTGGCTTTAGGTGTTTGAAGATCCTTAATTAGTATAGAATCCTTTCTCAACTTGAACCACCACCATGAGGATGATTTATAAACCTTAAAAACACATAGGCACCATTAAATCTACCTGAATTTATAGACCTATAGGCCTGTGGAATATGAGGACTTTAACTCTATGTTTTGAGCATTTGAAAAGTAAAAAAATGGTAGTTGAGCCAAAGATAATGATTTACATATGGTGAACATATTTAAAAATCAAACACAACTCTCATGTTTTATGAAAATGCATATACAAACCATTAAAAACACCTCTACTAGACAGACATAGAAAACATAATCCACAAAGGTGAAGGAGGAAGTGACCACTTGAGATTTGTATAGAATATATGAATAGTTATAAGGTCATGAATGGATTTATAGGAGATTATAGGACCATGGAGAACCACTCAAATTCACTAAATCACCAGGGGAACTTATGGAACACAAAAAACTAACAACTAATTGCAAACTACTCACAAGAGAGATTTTTATGCCAAAAGGACATCCAAATGTGACACCATGATTAATGAATGTGTGTGAGGAATATACATATATTATACAACTTATTAAAACTAATTTAAACTATCCATGATCTCACACTTTATAAAGGATTTTATTTAAACTTACCCTATAGGATTTCAAGTTTCCAAAAAGTAGTCTGGCTTCCTAGAGATTGTTCAAAATATAAGAGAACAAATATAATGAATAATTCCACAAATTAGAATCACATAGGGGTCCCAAACTTTATTCAAAATATCAGTCCCTAACTCTACCTGTAAAACTTGTACCATCTAATTAATTTTGGCCTTCACCTTGTGAATGGAGCAATGAGAGAGAGAAAGATATTTCTACAACTATGGAGCTCCAAAATTCTTCCCAAGCTTGTTCTTGACTTGTATAATACAATAGACATTTTAAAGCTATTTTCACTTGCAAGTGACTTCAAGAAGTTTGTATAACTTATCTAACTCCTCAAGATGGCATTACAATTCAAGAATGTGACTTTATTATGAATCTTATAATAGGTGTGATAGTTGAATAAATACTCCAAAGACATTTTAAGGTATGTGGAATGGATTTTTAACTTATGGAACTTTGAAAAACACAAATATTAGCCAAAATCACCTTTTTAATCATTTTCACCATCTTCAAGCTAGTAAATGAACCTTAGGCATTCCAAAACTTCATGAAATGTTATGAAAATGTGATTAATAAAATAAATGTCATTAATTAACCCAAAATCACCTATTACACTACTTTACCATGACTTATTTCCTCATGACATGCTTAGACCACAATATGATCGAAATATGACTTTGCCTTAACTTATCCAAACTAACCTTAAATAATTCTAAAATTTTTAAATGAGGACATATAGGGACCATATAAGCATGACATGAACACATGAAAAGTTTTAATTTATAGGGGGGTGACCAATTTGACTTGGGGTCAAATTTAGTCAACAATAATAACATCATTTATTTTGTCAAATATAATGACGAGTTTTATTCTTATAATAATGGGTAGCTATCTCATGACAAGGAAAGTAGAATTGTGATGCCTTAAAGGGAAAAATAAGAGTCTCCAAGAAGAATATAATATTTTCATGAAGAGAGAGATAATATATTTTCACTATGTGACCATGTGATTGAATGCAAGTTGGAACTAGGAATGGTGCAACCTTTCAATGATGTGAATAACATCAAATAAGAATGGAAATAATTTAGAAAGAGAGGTAAAAATTAAAAAGGAGAAGGTAAAACATTACCACTTCATCATGCTTTCACAAAGGGCATCCCAAATAAGGCATGGAAAGAATAAATATTTCATTGTTTGATTTTAATGTAATAAGAGTGGCCTTGCAGCACAGAACTATTAGTATACATATCCATGTTATTTTTTTGGAATGAATAATAATTGTATTGCCATGTGTGGGAAGAGGAAATCTACCCAAAATAATCCTATGTAATTTATTAAGAAGGATGCAAGTTGTAAATACCACTCTCCAAATCATAACATGGGGAAGGGAAAGAAAGGCATGCTTCCCAAGAGAATGGGAATAATCATTACAATCCTTGAAATATGATGGGACCTGACATGAATTTTTTTATGATATTCATTCAAAATTTCACCCAAATAATTATAATGAAAATTCCAAAAAGGAAGAGGCATCTACAAGAAAGAGGGAAGATATTCAAGCACCTAAAAAGCAAGAGGTAGAAAAATAATAATCACATCTATCTAAGTATTAATCCATGAAGGAGGATGATCCCCTACAGGATCACCCATCACAATTTATAAGAGTAAACATGGTAAGATATTAGTCCTTAAAATGATATTTATAAAAATTAAATTTTGATTTTCATATAATGAACAACTACTGAAGATAAAAACCATCAAGAGGGATCAGCCCATAGAGGATTCTTCATCACCATTGAAAGTGAGGAATGGTAATATTTTATTATTGGTTTCATGGATAGAGTATTTGCATAGCTGAGGTGTTGTTTAGCATGATTATGTTTGCACCTCAAAATTATTTGTTGTATTACATTTTTAAGAGAAACAAACTAACCTCATTTGTATGGGAGAGTATGGATAAATTCCAATCGTTAAGAGTTTATATGGAGTAACCATATAATTAGGTTTAATAATCACATATATGATAATCCCTTTGCATCAAATAGGTTTTATCATATTCAAAATTGTCATGTTTATTTGTAATTTGGCATGTTTTTCTTACCATGATCTTGTAGCATATGACAAGATGGGTAGAATAGGAACTCTATGTTGAGAGAAAGCTCCAAGTACAAGTTTAAATTCAAGGTATCAAAAAGGTGAAAACATGTTGGATTAATTTTCCTCTCCATGAAAATTTAGAATTACATCATGTGTAGCATGAATAGGTATTTATCATTGTTTTAGTATGCATTTGAGAACTCACGTGTTTGTATAATGGAGGCACAAGTTGGTTTTCATAAATCAGAACTATTATAACATGCCTATGTTTTTTGAACATATGGAAGTAGTTGGTATGTCATGTTTTCAGGCATCTTATTACATGCTTTGATCTTAAGGGTTCTTCCATGAAAGGTGATAAGTGCATCCATTATGAGTAATAATCCATAAGAAGACTATTAGTTATGATGGATGTATATTTTGACATCAAAGTTCATTCATTTAATATGTTGCATTAAATTTATTTTGTATTTATTTTGATATAAAATTTAAATTTTAATATATGGGAAAATTTGTAAATGAAATTTTATGTTTCAATCCATGTATGTTGTGTTTTTGAATTATAATACCAAAGATAATGGAAATTTGTAAACATGGTGATTTTTTATAACACTAGTTACATATTTCAATAGGTTTTCTTCACTTGTCAAAATTATTGTTAACAACAAGGAGGATGTTACATAAGCATATCATCATGGAGAGATTCACCCTAACCTTCAAGTATGTGTATAAAACAAAAGGGATAAGAGGAATATACATAAGGAAGATAAAGGAACTGAATAGTGCAATAATTTTATTTAATATAAATTAGGAGTCTTGAACTCTTTATCAACCTAGGTTTGGAGGTTTCACACTTGTGAAATCAATCTCATGGAGGGAGGAACAAGTTATAGTCCAAGATGATGATGGAATTAGTATCACACTTGAGAAGATATAAGGTAAATGCTCATATTATTTCTATGGAGATTTTGTGGGACCAAATTACTTCAAATTTTAAGCATATTATTGTAAATTTGGATCAAGAAGATCATCCAATTCAATCGGTAATATAGTTGACATTCAATAAAGGTTATTCAAAACATGCCAAGTCTTGGAAAAGATCTAGTTACTATTGTAATGGATTAAATATCATATGATTGGAATAAAAAATGCATTTTTATTGTATGTTTTTATCACTTGAAAATATATTCTATTTAAAAAACATGTGATTTTGAGTTTGTATGCAAAAGTTATGGCCTCTGGAAATTAGAGGACTTTTCATGGTTGTGAAATTATAATTTTATTTAGGTGGTAGTTTCATAACCTCTATGGTGGTTTTGAAACATTAAGTGGAAGTTTAAAAACTACCTTGGATATTTTATCTTGTGTATAACAATGGTTTTTAATACACAAGAAGTTTAATGGACATATATGTGGTTTGGCTTCAGTTTTCAACTCTTAGGCTTCTTATATGAGCCTAAGGGGTGTTCTTGTGTATATAAATGAACCTATAGAGTTCATTTAAGGATTTAGGTATAAGAATTTTAGGAATTAATTCAATTATTACTTCATAAACTCATTTTTCCATGTATTTTATTGAGTTGAAGGTTACATAATTGAGATAGACGAGTTTAGTAGTATCTCTTGTTGAAGAAACAAGTCTTCCATTGAATAGTGAAAATTTCATTACGAGTGTAAGATAATTTTTAAGATGGTGCCATTTTAAGCCCAAGAATGAAAAATATCATAAAATACATAACATAATGGAGATTAGGAAGCATAACTTCACTCTTTCTAGAGTTTTTTCACATTGAGTTTCTCTAGGGTATGTCTTGTGTTATTTCTATTTATTGATGTGTTCGCTTGTTTTGCTTGCATGTTTTAGTTCATTTCAATTAGTATATAATCATAAAAAAATAATATATCTCAAGATTAATATATCACAAGAATAATACTTGTTCATAAAGGTTAAATAACTTCACATTGGTATTAAAATTTTTTGCAAACATTTAAATTGCATTTTTGTATGGAGTAATGAAATGTTTAGAGTGTGAAAAAATTAATAAAATGGATGTAGCATGTGAAGGGTTGCATATTATTTTTTATGTTTTAAATGATAGTTAGAAGAGCTGAGATACATCTCAAAACAACATTTTGGGTCTTTTTATATGGCATATAACTTAAGGACAACCCCTTGTTTGAAAAGGATTCATGTTGGTGAATATTAGCGTGAAATATATACCTAGTTTATGGATAAAATTATGGATAGAGAATCATGTTTGAAATAGGGTTTCCTTGCCAAGCCTTAAAAAAATAGATTCATTTTTATTTCCATCAGATTCTATATTAGATGCACTGGTTAGGGTTATATTCAATTTCTGACATTTGTGAAAGTTTTAAGGTCCTATTGTCAATGTTAGAGAACTAAAAATTAGACTTATATTATAGAAATAAAAATATTATGATTCCTCTAAATTATAAAAATATAAAAAAACTTAAAATTAATAATTTGTATAAGATTACAATATTTTATTATATAAATACATTAAATTTTCTAATATTATTATTAAATTTTTAGTCAAAATAAATTTAATAAATTGATGGAAAGCTATGAAATGATAATTGAAAATCACATTTATAACAAAAATTGATTGAGATTATAGTTAAAATACAAAATATAAATCAAATTATAAACTTGTATACTTTCTCCATTAGTGTCTATAGATGTTGGCAATAATAACTAGAATAAGTAATACAATTCTAAATTACACTAGTAATTTAGAAAAAGTTCTCAACTATTCTTAACATTTTTTATAGATATGACATAATTTTATTACTTTACATATTTTTTAGATGTTTGTTATATTAACATTTATTTGAGTTTTTACATTAGATTAGATGGATTTTATCCAGTCATATCATTATTTGTGTCCACTAGAGTTTTTAAATATCTATTAAGGTACTTAATTGTGTGCACATATGTTTAATTCATAATCTTGTGATTACTCTTTGTTAGGTGTGTATAAATGGATTGGACATTTATCTGAGTTTTTAATAACCAACTATGAGTTATCTAAAACCATTTACTCTCTTATATGCTTGGCACTTGTGTAGTGCATATGGTATGATGAAGTGGAGGGAATTCAATATTGTAATAGATTATAAATGATTCATAGCCCTTATGGATAATATTATATTTGTTAAAATCATTCTACAAATGTGGTTAGGGTTTTGAGCCCCCTTCCAATACAAAATGGTCACACTTTTTTTTTGAGGGGGACATTTTGAGTGGTGATGAAGTTTTTTCATAGTGGGAGGGTTTATTAAGGTTGAAATTTATTTATAAAAGGAATTATTTTTTTAAAGTGAAAATTTGGAAAGATTTTTAATTGTGAGAGATTTTTGTTTGTAAAAATGCCATATTTTATTGAAAGAGGTGATTTTGTAAATAAAGGGGGAGGGGAGTATTTTTCCATATAGAGATGTAAAATTGTAAAAAGGGGGGTCAAATTTATTATCATTTTTTGCAAAGAGGGAGAAATTATTTATTTATTTTGGGGGTGGGGGTATTAGTTTTCACATGTCAAGGATATTATACTACTCATCATCTTCTTCTTATTCAACAATATACACCTAACTCTTTGAGCACATGCCAACTACCATGTCTTGAAAACCAAAATATAGAAACTTCTATAATTGAAAGGCTTGTGGAGAATATTTGATGAAACTATTCTAGGTATTATGTCTGAAAAGGAAAAGTATGCTTATGATTACAAACAAGATGATACTCTTGGGTTGATCACTCTCTATGTTTCAAACAACCTCCAATTCCACAATGCAAATGCCAAATAACTAAAAAAGGTATCATACAAGCTCAAAAATCTATTTATAAAAAATAAATGAATTTAAAATGTTATAACTAGATGTAGAATTGAATTCTCTTTTACACTCAAACTTTCCATATATTTATGAATTTATGAAAAAAATCAAGTTCCTTAGATAATAATTAAAGGATGGTGTTAAATAAAAGAGTGACAAGGAGTGCATTTTTTTTTCAAAATAAAAAGGTCTATATAGTGTCTTCACTTTTCATTTTATTACCATGATGGATACTTTAGGTGATGAGTTTAAATTTCCTTCCTTTGAGGTTTCTTGTGAAAGACTTACTAGAGAGAAAACTAAGTTGATGTACCTAGATGCTCTATCTAGTCATACTCATGCACTAGTTACTAATTCCTCTAAAGACAAACCCCTACCTAAGACTAAGTTGAAGCCAAAGACAATGCCTTCAAAAAATCCTCAAGAATCTACTTCTGAGTCTCTTAAGATTAAAAAATAGTTTATAAATAATAATACATATGATATTTTTCCTATTGTAGTGGGAAAAATCAATTTGTGTCCATATGTGTTAAAATTGAAGCTCTGGAGGCAATAGTAAAACAACATAAGATTTTAATTCCTAATTAGTCTTATGAAACACATTCATCAGGCAAGGGGAAATCAATTTTTTCCATAGCTACATATGCCTCACATGATGATTAGATATTGTGTCAGGTGCTTCACACCATCTCACTCACTTTTGAGATCTTCTTTCTTGTATTTTTAATATTAGTACTTTAGATTGTTATGGGAAGATCCTCACGAGTTGATGTTTTGGGATCTAACATAGTTTACATGCAATATGGTTGCATTAATAATGTATTGATTACACTCAAAATATTTTCTAATAGTATTTTTATGTATCAAATTTGTAATTATCATAATAGAAGACTATGGAGTTTACTCCACATAATCCTATAATAAGAGAATGTATAGATCCTAAAGAGATAATAGCTACATGTGCAGTGGATCATAGTTAGAGAATCTACACTTTTGATAGGTTTGATTCTTATTCTGGTTCATATATTGTTACTCATGGTGATTTAGTAATAAATTTTTTTCATGAGAATCTAGGGCACTTGATCTATAGATACATCCAACAAATGAGTGTAAAAAAACTTGTCAATTTCCTTTTAAAGGTTTTTTATATTTATGGAGTGTGTCCTAGATGTATAGTTGAAAAAAAACATCAGGATCCATTTCTAGTAGGTAAGGCCATACATACACATGCACCCTTAGATTTGGTACATTATGACTTGTTGACATTCAAACTTGTTCCTTTTTAGGAGCAATGTATGCACTCACATTCATTGATGACTACACTAGATAAACTTGGGTTTATTTTCTCAAGTTGAAAAGTGAACTTTTTGAGACCTTTAAGGATTTCAATGACTTTTAAAAAAATAATAATATTTTCCACTCAAACATATATGAACTGATAATGGGTGAACATGACATTAATGGCTTCCATGATTTTTGTATTGTGTATGGCATACAACACTAATTAACTGTGTCATACACACCCCAATAAATGGCATAACTGAGTGGAAGAATATAACTCTAAAAGAGATGGAAACTTGTATGTTTCATTCTTAAAAAATTGGATGAAAATGTTGGGTTGAGGTAAATAATTATGCTAATTAAATTATAAACCATATACCACACAACACTATGTGGAACATGACACCTAAAGAATCTTAGTTAGGCATTAAGCCTGATATGTATGAATTTGGTGTTTTTGGAAGTATGGCATGGCCATTTGGTCCTAATGAAAATAAAAAATATTTGGAAAATAAGATCCAACCACTAATTTTTTTGGCTATTGTAAATATGTAAAAGCTTATCAACTTATAGATTCACTGAAGTTATCTTATCTTGATGGGATGTATGAGTTGATGAGCAACCCACTCCACAAGATTCTACATCTAACTCTTCTTCATATCCTCCTATAATTGATTGTGAGGAAATACTTCCTATTGTTTTTGATGATGATGATGTTATTATTATTACTCCTATTTAACCACCATAGTCATCTTGTTCATAGTCCATGCCTAATTGGGTACAAAACACTTACAAGTAGTAGTTTCTTTGGTTGGTGATCCATATAATACTCACCAAACTCTTTCATATACATCTAGTGTCGCTTTTTTGGGTCATGCCATTATATATGATCTAATTTTATTTTGTAAGGTAACATGTCACCCTAAGTGGGATGCTACCATGTATGAGGAATAGTATTCATTGATGATGAATAAAACATGGGAACTTTTGTACCTCTTCCTAAAGGAAGAAAATATGTAAAATGTAAGTGGGTCTATAAGACAAAATATGTTGTATATGGATTGATTGATAGGTAAAAAAATTGACTAGTAGCTAAAGATATTTCATAGGTTGAAGGGGATGATTACTCTAATTTTTTCCCTTGTAGCTAATATGGTTTCAATTAGGCTTGTAATTTCACTTGTTGATTCACATTGTTGGTTGGTTCATCATATGGATGTGAAGAGTGCATTCTTGATTAGTGATATCTAAGAATAAATATATATGAAATATCCTCAAGGGTTTATGCAAGACTTATCATTGGTTTCCAGATTCAATCATTCTCTTTATAGCCTCAAATAAGTTCCTATAGATTGATACGAGAAGATGGATAGTTTTCTATTGAGTTTTAGTTTCTATCATTATGATTCATATCACAATTCATACATATTGAATAAAGGTAAGGATAATTTGATATTATTTTTTATATTGATATCCTTATCCTAACTATTAGTTCACACTTCTTGATTTAGGACATCAATATTCTGATGGTATCTATATTGGGTAGTATAAATATGCTAAAAATATTCTTCATCAATTTAGCATGGATGGTTGTAAGCCTACACCTACTCCATATTAGTTATGTGTTTTTTTGTATGATAATTATATGAATCTTCTCATTTATCTAACTTTTTATTGAAAACTTGTAGGTAGTATTCTACACCTGACACACACTCATCTAGATATCACTTTCATTTTGAACCTTGTATTTCATTTTTCACACGAACCTCATGAGTGTCATTAGAAAGAATCCAAACACATTTTTCACAACATTTAAGCCACCACCCACTTTGGTATATATAACACACCAAATAAATCTCTACAACCTATGGGATATACTAATTTAGATTGGGATGGTGATGTTTATACTCACAAGTCCACTTACAGATTCATATTTAACCTTGGTTTTGGTCTAGTTGCATGGGAATGAAAAAATTAGATAAATATTACATTTTCCTCCAATAAGGCCAAATATAGGGGCCTTGTTAAATACAATAAAGAGACACTTTGGCTACAATAGTTTCTAGGAGAGTTTGGATTCACACATTAAATTCCTACTATTATTTGGTGTGACAATCAAAGAGTGATTGTTATTTCATAAAATCTAATTGAACATTAATAAACCAGACACATTGAGATACACATGCAATTAATTTGATAACCTATTCAATATGAAGTCATTTCCTTGGAGTTCATGCCTAACACTAACTAGGTTGTTAAATATTTACGAAGTCATTGGCATCGCCTCATTACATTTAGTTACAAAAATTGATGGGGTGAAGGAAGATATCCTTGGGGGGAATTAGAATGAAGTCCTTCCTTCCTTATAAATGTAAATGGGTACCTTAATAGGATTATTATTTGAGACCCTATTTATTGTGTTTTCTCTCCCTAAGTATCACTTAATGGAGGGTGTCAGAGTGTTCACATTAAAATAGATGGATTTTAGCTAGTCATATCATTATTTGTGTCAATTAGTGTTGTTTAATCCCTATTTAGGGACTTAATTATGTGAATAAATTTTTAGTGCATAATATTGTGATTACCCATTATTAGGTGTGTGCACATGGGTTGGAAATTTACCAATAAATTTTATATAACCAAATATGAGTTATCTACTATCTACTCAAACCTACACCCTTGTGAAGGTTGTTCAAGCATTCATAGTTTAGAGTAACATGGAAACAATCCTAGAATGTGGGTAGACTAATAGGTGGATTGAATATCTAGATTTGATGGGATATCTCCCCTTTATGAATTAGTTAGGATTTATACACTACACTACTAGCTTGCATGGGAAAAGAGAGGAAAATAACATGAAATAAAATCTACTTAAGGGGGTGATATGCCAAAATGTCTCCTTAACCTATCTAATATGAACTATGAAGATGAATTATGACATGAATCTGATTTTAATATTCAAACAAGGGGTCTCCAAACATAAATTTTTCTCATAGAGGCTTATCTTGATGCATGATATAAGGTACTTGATTAATAGGTCTCTCAAGGACACTAAATAAAGATCACATTTTCCAAACATATAGAGCTATTTAATCACACTATGTAACCTGTAAGGATGATTAACCACCTAAAAATAGGTACATAAGAGAGGAAAAATGTGAGGAAGCATTCACTATCACTGTCATTCATATACAAACCATAAGAATACACTAGTCAAAAGCACTGAAGAGGCCAAAATTTAGTCTTATTCATTCTAAATATCCAAGTACAAGTGTTTTTATGAGTAGGGATCTTCCACAACTAAAGCTAAGGATTAATATAAATCCTAAAACTAGGCATGCCTAAAAAATAGGGATGAGTCATCCACTTGGTCATCCTTCAATTTCTAAGTAGTATTTACTTGATTATTTATTCCTTATATTTGAAAAATGGCATAGAGGTAAAGATTAACTTGTTTGAGAATAAGTCTTAGGCTTGATCAGTGGAGTTTGATCCCTTGATGTGCCTATATTATTTTTTGTATGCACCTATATTTTTGATGAAGAAATCTCCTCTTTGAAAATAGGTCTTCATGTCTTGATATCAAGTCTTCAACCAAATCTATTGAATAATTATCCTCATCCATTTATGAGGTCTCTCCACCTTTCTAGGGCTATTAAAAGTCTCTTCAAGCTTGTTTGACTTTGTCTACTTGACTTGGTGTAGGAGAGGAAAAGGTCTCTTCAAGGTTGTTGAGACTCCTTCAACTAATTTAATCCTTATTTCAACCAAATCCTAACCTTTTATTGATTTAATGGGTATAGGAGAAAGGAGTAACATTAATAAATCCTTTTGAAGAGATTTTATGCATTATTTTGGTGGTTTCATCACTTGAACTCCTCCTTTAACAATATGGTGTAGAAAGGAGACAAAATGGTTTTACCTTGAATAAATAAACTTTTATCCATGGATGACCTCTCAAAATGACATCATACCTGAAACAAGATACTTGGAGCCATTAAACACTCCAAAATACCTATTTTTATACATTTATCTTGATTTTTTCCCTATTATTTATAGCCTTCAAAATAGGTAAACCTCTTCATGTGGAATAATGTAGAAATATATTATAAAAAATACATATTTGAGGACCCATTATCCCCTTATAGATACATTCCATTTTTAGGACCTAACTCTAAATGGAAGTACACTTTCTATCCCATTTTCTCTCTCTAATTAAGCCTAATTAGGCCTTCTTGCCTAAAAACTAAGATTTTGATACATAGATCTCCCACACAAATAAAACATTCAATTCAATTTAACCATGATATAACCATCCTTCATGCTAATTATGAGCTTCTAGAACCTTGTGCAAGTAGGCAAACCAAGAAATGGAAAAAAAAACTAGCCCTTCTTCAAGCCTATTTTGAACTACCTTAAAAAATAATTTTTTTTTGAGAAATTACAAGGTGTATTATACTAATTTTTTTATCTTTAAAATATATAATACATCCCAAATCATCCTTCCCAATAGTTTTATTTTTCCCATGATCTCAAAAACCATGCTTTGAGCCTAAAAACTCACAAAAGTATAATTTTTAATGCATTCATATATTTGAAAGAAGATGAAAGTACCATGGTGATAATATAATTTGAGTTTATAACAATTTTTAGGATGTTTAATAAGTATTATAGGTCATTTATTGTGCTTTAGAGATCAATTTCTCTTAACTAGTCAAAACTAGTCTTCTAGGTAGCTTGTGAGTGCCTTATCATCTTAACAATGATTCATATAGTATAGGCCATTAAATTGAGAAATAATTCCTGAATTTTTGAGGAAATATACCATTATAATCACCCATTAGATATTTTTATACCATGAATATCCTCATGAGATATTTAAGTGAAAGTTTGATCTTCTTAGGTGGTTAGATATGCATTTTGTGAGGTCTAGAAGAATATAGGCCTAAAAGTGCAACTTTTGATGTTTTTTTTATAGATATAAACACCTTGGGAATGTATTAAAAATAAATATTGACCATTTACAATGGTAATATCAAAATTATTCTTAATAAATCCTTCTACAACCTCTCTTAGATCATGCCTAGGGTTTATAGTTATGCTAGTGCAATTAACCTTAGGACTACATTTTCTCCTTTCTTTATTTTTTGGAGGGATTCCAAACCTAAAAACATGTTAAAATAAAGTATCCATCACCCCAATTTAATTTTAATTCTCTCAAAATTATCATATTCTAATCAAAGCATACACCAACCATCCAAACCATGAGCAGGCCTGTAGATGGCATGTTGATTATAGGTGAATGCAGGGTTCTAGTATGACTATTATGACCATCTCTTCTGACCTTAGTCTTTATATTTATTTAAAATAAAAATAAAATTTTAATTTTTTTACTCTCTCACCAAAACTCTAATTTCACCACTATGCATTTGGTCATCTCTTTTCAAGCTCAAAACCAACATGATGCTTAAGCACACCTATAAGTGGTCATTTGGGTTCTTAGTTAAGCTTGAGAATGGATTTGACTGAAGAATATCCTCTCCCTCCAATGTTATCAAGTCAATATTGGGATATTATTAATTATTATATACATTATACTTCTCATTTTAGACCTCAACTCTAATACACCATTGCATTTTCATATTCATTCTTGAACATGCCTGTAAGTTAGTTTGTACTCACACTTCCTCAATGCATTATTCCTTACATGAGAGCACTATGATCAGTTAAATTTATATAATTTATCTCTTTATAATATATCATACCTCACATGTACATATTAGACACTTTTCATACCAACTCAAAGTCTCAAAAAACATCAATATTTACTCTTTAGCTTGTATGTCTCTATTAGGGTCTGTTTCTCTTTTTTCTTCACTATTGCAAACTCCTCCAACAATTTCATGAGATGTTTCCTTCAAGTATTAGTCTCATTATCAAGGTTTATATATTTAATATTACCTTAAATCAATCAAACCTACATCAAAATTCTATACATAGGCCTATGTGTGTAGGTTTAGGCCTATTTGGTTTAAATAGATCTATTGACTTTAAGCTCTGTAATTGAGAATATTTGAGTTGGTTTATTATTCAAGTAATGATTTGAATAGATATATCATAAACTCAAATTCCATTATAAATATTACTAACTATTTGTTATTCAATACCATTTAATATTCATTCTTCATACCTCATGATCTCCATGTCATTATCCTCATAACAAGCTTGATTGAGTTTATGAGACTATTTGACTGTAAGTTTAAGTTTACTTCCTTTTTATGTCACTATATGATATTTTAAAGATCTTATCTATTCTCCTTTCTTGTCTATCTATAATCCAAACTCTAATGTATACACTATACCTTCTTTTCATGTACTTACATAGGTATGTATGACTCATTAGTTGTATGTGAGCATTGAGTATCTTAACTACTTACTTAAGATGGGAAATTTTTAGTATGATCATTTCCTTTGATATTCTTAGCCCCAATATTGAAGGTGTATTTAATTAGGTTAAAAAGGCCTTTATTATTACACCTAACTCAAAATACATAAGACTTATTAAGATATTTACACACGTGCCTGACTATATATGATAATTTGTGGCTAATTTCATCTTTCTTGGTTATTATATACAATCCATTTCCAACATCTATTCCCCTCATGGAAAATTGCCTATGACTATCATCATAAGCTTATATTGAAATTGGAGTGATCTGACCACTATTAGAAGCTGATTTAGATCCTTCAATTTATTTGTAGACCTTTCAAAACCTCCAAAACAAACAAACACCCTACCTATCAAGACCATACAAGACTACTATGTTTAAGAGTTGTGTGACTATAGGCATGGGGTATACTCACTTTTAGAACAATTTATGGTGTTTTTTAAGATCATATTAGTTTCAAATGACTTCATCAACCTGTTTACCCATCCAATATCAAACTTCCACACCCCTATATCATATATTCTCATACAAAATTGAGAGCTAACTGAATTCTCAAGTAGGCCCAACTACTACCATTTAGGCCTCTTGGTTTTTCATGATAGTGTTAGGTCTGAAGAAAATAAATTACAATGACATAGTTTCATTATCCATGTCCTAAATCATCTCCATGGTGTTTTTTCATTATAGTCTCTGTTCACTTAGCCCTTGTAATCCATTTTAAATCAAGGTTTCTTTGAATTTTACACACAAAGAGACCTACAAGTCTGCCTTTTTTTCATCTTAAACTTATTGATCATGCATTTTTTAACCATGTTATTGTCAATAACAAGCCTCTAATTCTCTTTAATTTGTTTCATGAATTTTAGACTTCATATAACCCTCACAATACACATTTGGCACTTCCTCTTTTCATATCTATATATAATAATATATGTACATAATCCATAGCCCAGAATGGCATTAGGCTTTTCTCTTTGATCATAAAGTCACTTTTCAATTTCTTATTGTACACATTTTCAAGTGTTTTCTCAAATTTCCATCTTTTATTCTTCCCTTTGAGCATCATTTCAAAAAAAGAGTTATTGTATTTAGTTTTCACATGTGCCAAAGTGACCCATAGGTCTAGACAGACCTGTAGGTCTGCATCTTAATGCAAGAAGCATTCTTGATCAAGACTATCTTTACTTTTATCATAAGGTCAATACCTTTATACAATTTTTAACAAGGTAAAATAAGACCTCCTTACTCCATTATTGTAGGCAGATCCATGACACAGTCAAAAAGGCTTGAAAAAACTATTTGTTACTTGGAGAAAATGATAATAGAGTGAGCATGGAGAAAATTTGTGGAGTTTTATAGATTTTATATGAATGGAAACATGATATAAAATATTTATAAACATGCTGCAATATATTAATAACCCTTAAACATCAATAAACAATGACAATTATCTTACAAATATGAAGAAATGGAGTTTTCCTTGCCAAGTGAACTCACACGTACCAAGTGTGGCTTGAAGAACATGTGGGATTTTTTAATGTAACCTAAAAATTTCAATAAATTTACCTTATGCATTAATTTTTTTTCAAACTACCATTTCAAAGAAGAAAAATGAGCATGTGGGGTTTCTAGGCAATTTTGGAGTACTCTAAAGTCTTAACAATTGTTCATAAAGGAGAGGGGATGAATATGATGACCAGTTCCAAAAATATGAAGATTAATAGGACCTATTTTATAAAAAATTTAAATACCCAAGTCTCTTTCCTCTATCTATATAGAGCATTTGAAAACTGCCTTCATGAGCTTGTGAAGAGAGCAATGAAGAAGAAAAATCATTTTTACACTTTTAGGATTTGTGAGAGATTTAATCTCATTTAAATGACATTTATGAGACCAAGATACAATTTTAATTTGTTTTTTAATAGAAAGTGAATATCCAAAGTCCATAAAAACTCTTAAAACTACCTTTTTATAGCAAAAACTAAACTGTTCTAACATATAGACCATTATTCTAACTTCCTTCTAAAATAATTACATTGAAAAATCATCATAAATATTTGAAAAGTGAAATGAGACATTTATTACATCTTGATCATCTTTGTAAATGGACTTAAATCCCTTAAAATCATCTTCAAGTGCAAAGAAAGCTAGTGTATAATGAAGGATCTCACACAGAGAAAATATATCAATCCCAACCATTCTAGGACTTCAAATGTCTTATTAACCATATGATTTAATGATCCATGCACAAAAATCACCTTGATATGTCTTTTTTTGACCACAATATAAACATATACTTCTCCAAAAACTTTAAACTTTGCTAAAATACCTTAATTTCATAAAAACAATTAATAGGCTTTAAACCAAATGATCAAGTGAAAGGAATTTACCTGACAGAATATATACCCTCTTGAATCATCATGACATACCCATTAGACCCAATATATTGAATTTTAAGGTTGTGTAATGATTTAATAAAGACAATACCTTGAAAAATGCTAAAAAGGCTAACAACTCTTCATTTTAAGACTTCATAAGGAATGAGGTGGGTTATGACTAAGGTAAACTAGTATGACAATCAAAGTTTCAAATTATAGGGGGTGAAAGTTTTACCTAGGAGGTCAAAATTTTCAAAATTGTCTAAATCCATTCACTCTCTTATATATTTGGCACTCCTATAGTGAATATGGTATGATGAAGTGGAGAGAATTCAGGTTTGTAATAGTTTTTAAAGCAATAAAAGCTTGTTTGATGTGGTTCTAGTCTAGCAGATAGATCCTATAGATTTGTGTATCCTCCTAGATCATAACCATGATAAAATTTATTTTTTTGACATTTTATGTTAACAAAATAAGTTTTTAAAGGGTGATATAGTTTTCAATAAAATTAATAATAAATATAAAAATTAAAGTGTCTCAAATTTACTCTAAACAACAAAAATATTTTAGAGTTTTTAACTCTTTCTATTATGTGTTCTTATTATTTATAAGGATTTTTTTTTATAAAATTCACATTTTATTAATCACCTTTTCTTTGGCCAATAAAAAAATTATTTAAATTATATAATGTTATAACTATAAACATTTAAAATTATATTATATTTATTATAAATCTATTTTATCCAGAATATCATTTTTTTATTATGGGTAAAAGTGGATTTTTTAAAGGACCAAAAACCTTATTAAAATAAAATATAAATATGTCATAATGAGGATAAAAATGACAAATATAATACAAAGACACTTAATATCCCAAACATAGGACTATTATCAAACAAATAGCTAATGCATGTAGCTTTCTAGAAAGGATTAAAAATAGGAAAATGACAAAAATTTTACACTTTATGTTTATTAAGTTTTATTTTAATATTGGGAGAGATCCTCTTATTTAATAGATGTAAGATAATAATTTTTTTTATTAAATATAGGCTTCTAAGATAGTATAGCTTGGAGTTTCAAGATGTTTTAATTCTTCTACTAAATTTATGTAATTTCCAAGTTGTTCATTATTTACCAAAATTGATTGCTATGGGTAAATGATTTCTACCTTATTTTTAGGTCTCATTAGGTGAAACTCCATATAAATACAGGTATTATAATTATAAACTAGTAATTTGATAGCATTTCTTTTTTATTTTGCACTAGTTCTTTAACAAGGACACTTTGAATATTCTCAATGTTTATCCACTCTTTGTTGTTATTATCTTTTGACTCTATCTTGATGTGTCCATTCAGTCAATTAATATTAAAGATAATTATTTTATAAAAAACATAAAAAATATTATGATGTTATCATACTCAATTAGTAATTTCTAAATTCCCTTGCTTGACTAAAGAGTTAAACTTTGTGGACCTAGGAATGCAACACGTTGAGTATGATTCCAATATGGGAACTTGAGTTATATTTTTAGACTTATTATATTTTTTTTTATGAATTTTTGAATATTATTTAAGTTATTTATGAGATTCATTATTTGTTTGGTCACTTTTAGATACTTTTCAATGATTTCTTAAAAAATAGTGAAATTGCTAGTTCAATGTTTTAGTACTTAGTTTAGTTTAAAACATTATACACTCATTCCAAAAATATGTGGGGAACACTTTATTAATTATATAACTTAAATTAAATTTATTTTTAGTTTATTTTCTATAATTATCTTAGTTGGGGCACCTAGGTTGACTAGGATGTCTTTTTAGTTGCATATTTGATTTACTATTATATATGTTTCTTGTGTGATGTCCAAATATTTATAGTAAGTTAAAATAAATTTATTTAGTCTATTATCAATTAAGTTAGAATATTTTTAATTCACTTAGTGGTCTAAGATTTTTTTATTATATTTTTTTATTTTAGACTTTACTTGCATTATAATTTTCCTTGTAACTAACTCAAGATAACTTTCTTTATTTAATAAAGTTGCACACAATAGAAGGGTGGTGCATTAATTAGCATTGATTTTTTTTTTGGATATTTTATATATGATAATATTTTAGGTATTTATTAATTTAGACTATAAATAATATTTTTTAAGTTTTAATCTATTTAATATACTTTTTGATCAATATTTTCACTCACAACATAACTAGTTTGATAGCTAGTAATTTTGGGATATTTTTGTTGATACATATAGTTTCAATTTTAGAGTGAAAAAAAGTTTATTTTCAATAAAAATATGATTCAAAACATTAATTTGATATCATATATAAATTTAATTAAGTTTTATAATGTTTTTTAGGCCATTTAAATAAAATACAATGGCTTTAGTGAATTCTTCTTCCATGAATATTTCTGTTTTCAAAGGTAACAAGTTTGAATATTGGAGAGATAAATTGAATAAAATTATTATATGGAATGGAGTTTGGGATAATTTTATCCATGGATACAAACTAAATTAATATTTTTATACCTTGACATAAAATAAAAAAATAATAAAAAATACTGAAGAAAAAAGAGATGCACAAGCTTTATTCTATCTTCAAAGTCCTTATCCAAGAATTACAAAATACAAAAATTCCCATGAGACATGAAATAATTTAAATAATTCATATCAAGGATATATTAATGTAATATAATAAAAAATAATAACCTTTAAAACTAATTTTTATAATTTTAGAATGCCATATTCTGAAGGAGTAGGAGATTACTACATAAGGGTAAATGCTTTAGTTCATAGAATGAGGGTTTATGAAGAAACTATATAAGATAGTTTTATAGTAAGATGATTTTTGATATTTAAACTAAGTATGGATGAATATTGTGATAAATATTTAATATTTTAATAATACTAAAACTATAAGTGTTGATGAGTTAGTGGGTTATCTCTTTTCCCATGAGGATAAGATGAGACTATATGAAGGAGATCTAGAACATGGTCTTGAATAAGCAGTTGAAATCAAGGTAAGGGTTTCAAATACCAAAGAGAAAAATAAAAAATAGAATAAAGGGAGTTTAAAAACATAAAATTAAAATGTAAAATATTAATAAAACTTCAAAATTAATATCATGAAATACCTTATTTGTCATTACTACAAAAAATCAGGACACATGATAAAAGATTGCAATATACTAACAACCAAGAATCAAGCCGATCAAGAAAGGGAAGAGAATCATTATCAAGTTGAAAAAATTGAGATTAAATATGGATAAAATTATTGTATCACATGTTTTATTGGAATATATAAATAAAATATTTTTTTGTCTCTTGATTTAGGTTGCCTCAAATTAGGTGACAAGTCACAAATATTATTTTAGCAAACTAGATGATTCTTTCAAAATTAAAGAGTAATTAGGAGATGTAAAGTAAATAAAAGTTGAATTAAATTGTAACATTAAAAAAAAAATATATTAATGGTGATATAATTTATCTTAATAGTGTTGATCATAATTTCATATGATATAATGATGAAATCAAATAATACATGTTTTATAATCCTATTAATAAATCCACAATTGTTTCTAAGGATTGTAATTTTTTTGAAAATGAGGTGTAGTATAATTATTACCATGTATATATATAAATATTAAGAGGATAAATAATATTTATTTTTATTTTTATGGATTATAAATTCCTATATAGGTTTCTAGTTCAACATGAAACAATACTAGCTCTTCTCAAGAAACTAGTCATCCATCTTCATCAACTCCAAAAAAGAACAAACATTTGTTGAATATTATTATAGTTAATTATATATTGGATATTAATTATAATATGAGTGTTAAAATTATAAAAAATCACAAATTTAAATTATTTTATGATGATTATAATGAAAATATTGTGTTTACATTATCATTAGTGACTAGTGAACATAGAAATTATGCAAAAGCTAGTCAAAAGAAAGAATGGATTGATGATATGAAATTAGACACGGATTAAATTGAGATGAATTATATATATAATTTATTTAATAATAAATTTAATAAATATATAATTGGTACAATGTGGGTATATAAGACAAAGATTAAAAGTGATGGTACATTTAACAAACTAAAAGCTAGATTAGTTGCCAAAAGATTTGCACAAATATATAGGGTTGGCTATGAAGAAACATATGATCATGTGGATCATAAATATAAAATAATAATAATAATTTTTTAATATAATTATAAATTATGAAAATTATATAAAATGGATGTTAAAAGTGCAATCCTTAATGTAGTGATTAAAGAAGAAGTATATGTGGGGCATCGACAAGGTTTTGAGGTAAAGGATAAATAATTTTGGGTATATAAGTTGAATATGAATATTTATGAGATTAATTAATATCAAATATATTTTTAATAAATAATTTATAGGTTTTTATTGGATCAAGGATTTTTAATAATTCAAAATGAACCAACTCTTTACATAAAAATATTAAATTCTAATGTTTTATATATTTGTCTCCATGTAGATGGCTTGCTCTTTACAAGTAGCTCCATGGATATGTTAAATAGATTAAAATTGTATAAAAAATAATAATTTTAAATTAATTATATTTTAATTATTAATTACTATCTTGGCATGGAATTTCATCAAAATAAAGAGGAATTATTCATTTGTCAAGCCAAGTATACCCAAGATACGTTAAAGATGTACAATCTTCAATATCTGAAATCCACAAACACTTTAATTTAAAGTAGATAAAATATTATGAGGGATGATGGAAGTAATTAAATATATTAAAATAATTTTATAATCATGGTGGGAGGTTTTATGTATCTCACTATTACAAGCTCTGATATCAGTTATGGGGTTTCACTAGTTTCTAGATTTATGGGCAAACTATCACTCAAGTATTTGCAATTAATTTAAAGAAAATTTTTAGATATGTAAGAGGTAATTATAATTATGGTATTAATTTTATAGCAAAAATTTATTTATTTCTCATTAAATACTAAAATTCAGATCGGGGAGGATATTTTAATTATAGTGAATCAACTTCAGGTTATTGCTTCACATTGGAAAGTGGGTTGGTTTCTTGGTATTCATATAAATATGATACAATTTAATTATGATCTAATGAAATTAAATATACTCAATTAAATTATATTTTACAAAATAAATATATTTGATATTGATAAATAATATTCATGAAAGACTCAAGGAGATGATAGAAATCTCATTTTTTTGTATCAAAAAGGGAAATGTTGAGTATGATGCTAATATGGGCACTTGAGCTTTATTTTTAGACTTAGTATTTTTTTATATTTTAAGGTAATTTTAAATATATTTAATTTATTTATGATAATAATAATTTTTTAATCAATTTTAGATACTTTCCAATATTTTCTTAAAAAATATTTGAAACTATCAGTTAACTGTGAGTTCACTCCATTTCACTATAGTTCATTGTTTGAGTACTTATTTGAGTCTAAAAATTTATCCACTCATTATAAAATAGGTGGGGGAAAATTTATTGATTATAAATAACTTAAATTAAATTAAATTAAATTAAATTTTATATAATTAGTTTAGTGGGGCACCTAGGTTGATTAATATGTCTTTTTAGTTGCATGTTTTACTTTACCATTAAAGAGGCTTCTTGCATGATGTCAAAATATTTATAGTAATTAAAATTAACTTATTTAGTATATTTTCATTTTATTTAGTTTATTTTTAGTTCACTTAGTGTTCTAAGAGTTATAATTATATTTTTACTTTTATACTTACTTGCAATGCAAGTTTCCTTGTAACTAGCTCAAGATAACTTTATTTATTTAGAAAAGTTGTATACAATATGAGAGTTGTGTATTAATTAAAATTGAGAAGATTTTTGTATGTTTTATATCTAATATTATTTTAGGTATAGATTAATTTATATCATAAATCATATCTTTTCAAGTTTTTAGCTATTCAATACACTTTTTAATCAATAATTTCATTCACAATATAACTAGTTTGACAGATAGTAATTGTGAGACATTTTTGTTGATACAAGTTTCAATTTTAGATTGAAAAAAAGCTTATTTGCACTCCAAAAATTAATTAAAAACCTTCATAAAAGTGATAAAGACTTCTATTCTATATTTACTCATGTTGTATTTTTATTTTAGATTCTTTTTTTCTCATCTATCTACATGTATTGACCAATGACATCCCCTTTTTTTGTGAATATTCTTTCTTCCCAAAACTCTATAGGGAAAATATAAATATTTAACCACATAGGAATGATATAATGTATTAAGTATGGGGTTTAAAACATGTTTTCCATGATTTTGTGAATCAACCCCTTTGACCCATGAACTAACTATGTCTATGTTCCAAAACACCATTTATTACTTTTGAGCAAGAAAAAGTTATTGCAAAGAAGTTCATAGGAAAGAAAATAATTTGTAAATTATTAGGCAATATAGTTTTGATTTCATTTATTACATCCTCCATTTAGATATTTTTACTTTGACTTTGAAAATGATTATTTGGTCTTCAAAATCATCTAAATCTAGATTAAAATAATCATTTTAAATTATGATTATGGATGCTGTAGTTGCAATGGTATTATTATATTTGAAGATTGAAAATTAATCATCCAAAGTGGTTGGTTCACCCTCAATCCTAGATACTATTATATGTTCCCTATTTTTATGACTTTTCATGGATAATGTGCTATAAAATGTCCCTATATAGGCCAACCTCTTTAGCATAATATCTATCACTACCTTAAGGTTGTCATTCATTACCTTTCATTATATTTAATTTTCTTAAGGCCATAGAGTCACCAAATTTAGAAATCCCATTTATTTTTATATGTTCTCTAGTATTTTCCTTGAGTTTTCCATTTTGTCACCCTGAGGCCCAAGAATGGTTGAGCTCGTTCAATATTGCTCCACTTGTCACTCTAGTTGTTACAAACCATGATCTTGGTTTCTCCATTCCTCCACTCTGGTTGTCCCATTCTTTCCCAAATATGAATTTAAAGATTCCTTCCATGCCCATTAACAACACATTTCTTTCTTATTTATTCATAGAATTTCAATAGTTAATAGATAATAATAACACCATATTTTTTTTAAAATTTTCATCCATTTAATTATAATTTATCAAGTGATTCATTAATAAGTGATACATGTTAGTGCTAAGGGTAGTTTTAGTGGCTATTTATATCCATTTGGATCAAAGTAGATTTTGGTCATTTTCAAAATAAGACTAATTGTGTGAAAATATAAATTGGATTATTATCCCAAATCTTTTACAATTTCCATAATTTTCAAAATAAGACTAATTGAGTTTCCATAGCACATCCATGCCTGGTTACCTACATATGTGGTTAGAAGAAGTTGGATCTTTGGAATTAATTATGATTGAGATAAAGAGTGAGTTAAGTAGTTGAAGGAGTTAGATGAGGAGTGGACACGTGTAATAAAATTACTTAGATAGATCAACTAATTCATAAAAATGGATATAAATCTAATTATTAAGAGAAAATTGACAACAATATATTACAATAATAAGAACATAAGAGAGTAGATCCTCACTAAAAGTTGACAATAAAGTAGAATATTAAAAATATAAGTCAAAGGGAATTCAAAGTATAAACCTCTAAAAAAAATATAATAAGAACATAATTCATAATATGATTCCCAATTAATTACCCCCTGCCCCCCGCCCCCACCCCCTTCCCCACACACACAAACACACACTCACACACACACACACACAATTTAGGATATGGTTACTTCATAGGTTGACCCTACTAACAATATGAAAACATAGAGAATTATGATATGATAAGGTAAAAGGTTATGTTAGCCATAAGTTGGCCACACATATCCATATACAAATTATATTTTAAGAGAATAATATACCCATCCCATTAATTTTTCCCCTCTAACATTGAATAAATCTAAAATATTTTTTTAGGAATGCTTCATCCTTCAATTTTTCATAATTACTAGTTAGATTCTTCCACATGATAAAAAAACTATTTAATCTCTATTACTCATAGCCTATTAGTACATGTCTAAAGAAATTAATTAGGTTAAATAATGACTATAATATCCTCATACAAATTTAGTAATTAAAACTTGATGAATAATATATATCCAATTACCTTATTTAATAAATAGACATGAAATACTGGAGGTATAAATGCAAACTGACCTAACTTCAACATGTATGTGAAACAATATATTTTATACAAGATATGATAAGGGCCACACTACTTAGGATAATTTTTATATCTTTTTTTTTCTCCAAGGAAAATTAATTGTATGGTTTTAAGTGCATAAAGACCTAATCACTCACTTCAAAATGTATTTTTTCTAGTGTTGATCCACTTGTTTCATTTAATTATGTGTCATCACCAAGTTATTTATTAGACTTGGTAGTACTTCCTACTAGTTTTGAATGTGTTCTTAAATAACCTAAAGATTTGATTTACCCTCAAATATGAGGTAATGGATGGTGGATGATACCTGTAGACACATAAAATTGTACACTTTGTGTCATTTTTAACTATTGGCTAACATCATCCTAAATCATCTAATCAATTATTCTATTTATGTTAACGTTCCTAATATATCACTATTCCCCCTTTATCAATTAATATTTTATTTTATTATCACATCCTATCCAACCAAATTCACATAACTTCCCATTTTTAATTATCTTAATCATATTTTAATGGAAAATTTCATAGCTTTTATAAATTCCTATCTTCTAAATTTTTATTTCCTAATATCCTCATCACATACAAACTTTCTAATGTAAAATTAATTAAATATTCCTATTTCCCAAGGTAATTAAATGGAATTGGATATTATGTGATAAAATGTTATGATAATATCTTACATTTCCTTCCACACTCAATCCTTTATCCCACACTCCATCTCTCCCTCTTACATACTCCATCTCCTTCATTTATGAGGATGGAGGACTGATCCTTATCCATTAATTTTCATCTTGATTTAATGGTACACATTAATCATAAAAGTCTATAAATTGGAGGGATTACTCCTCATTAGAGCATGAAAAATTAGCATAAAAAATATATACCAAATCATAAGGCCATCATCCATTAAGCATCAATCATTATCAAATCCATCGTATATAGTGCAAGGGGAAATGTCTCCCATTTTACCACACACCATTGATCAAAGACTTTTACAACTATTTTTGGGAAAATAAAAAATTAAATTATGGAAAGAGGGAAAAAAACAAAATGAAATTTATAATTTTTTGATTTATCTTCCATTTAATTATTGAGTATTTTCATTGATGTCAAAGGTGCATATTAGGTTGATGTTATTGAGAGAGTGTGCTAGTTGGCAGTATGTTGATATGATAAGAGGAATTTATAGAGTGTTATCATCAAATTATGTTGTCATGAAATAAAATTTTAAGGCAAAAGAGATAATTTTAAGGTAACTAATGCCTTACAATTGCATGAAAGTACAAGTCTTTGAGTAGCCTAAGTGTAGTCATGGAATGAAGAGACCTTGTGAGAAGGTATGAGCATGGTGTCTTGATAAGATGAGTGCACATAGGCATGAGTGGTTGTATTATGTTGATTAATAATGTATTTGAGGCATTGGATCACTCATTAGAGTCTCAGGGTGAGCTTACAAGGGTAAGACCTTCAGATTAATTCTACACCTAGACCACTTCTAGACCCTGTTTAGCCTAATGAGGTATCATGATCTATTTTAAAGGCATGTGAAGTATGTATGATAGTTTTTTATCATGAGATATTTTTATTTAGTATTTTATTGAGGTGGAGAGATCATGGAAAAAGGCATGAAGGTTAGTTTTAAGGCCTAATGTGGTTTGTAGGCCAAGGTTTAAAAAACAAAGAGAGAGAGAGTGGCCTAATGAAGGGTCATGATCAAGTTTCAAGGTGTTTTATTTCATGTAATCATTAAAAGGTGATTAAATTTGTTTTATACATGTGCATGAAGTTTGAGGTTCTAGTTTTAAGGACAAGGCATCAAAATTGGTTTTTAGGTCTCTCGAGTGCACATAATATATGGGAAATGGGAACATAATATATTCATGGTATATGGGGAATGGTCATAGATAAAAATTATAGGATTTAGTTTTTTGATTAAGGGGCTATGATTTATGAATGATTTTTAAGAATGGAAATAAGTTTATACCCTCTTAGAACCCTAATAAGGACCCGATATTGAAGATGTTGATTAAAAGTGACTAGAATGGATTTTTATGCTCATGTAAGCTATTTTACCTTGTATTGGACTCTCATAGGTACCTCCAAGTGGTATTGATTAGAGAGAGGAGAGAAAAAATGTTGAGTTATAGGTTTATTTCTAAAGAAGTTGTTATAACTATATAAAGTTATATTGGACATAGTAATAAAATGGATGGAGGAATAAGGTAGAGACTCATGTTTCATGTCAATTAATTTTTTTTGATAGGTTATAGTATTTAAATGTGATAAACCAGTCATCCAAGCTAGCCAGTCGCTAACAAGCCTAATGGTGCAAATAGTGAAAAACTCAAACAATAGTGAGAAGATGAATTGAAATGTGTTATCATGATATAATGATGAAACCAAGTGCATAAAAATGTTTTAAAGTAATTTTAATACATTTTAATGTTTGGTATAAGTTTTTGAGGTTAGTAAATATGGTGAAAAAGTTGCTTACAAGCTGACTTGTCTGGTTCAAATGAGATAGTGAGATGTAAGGCCATGTGATTAGTCTACAAGATCAATATTTTCCATTTGAATATATGATGTTTATATATAATAATGGTATAATTATCTAATATTATCATATTAATTGCTAATAATTCATTTAAATTGTCTATAGGTGTTAGAGGTCTGAGTCATCATGACTAGTCTTTGAGGAAAACTAGCAATTCTGAGTGAGTGAGTTATAGAGGTGTTTTTGAGCTCTATGATCTGAGTTGAAGTATATAATTCATATGGTGATATTTTTTAGGTCATTTAGGTTATATATAAGTTATTTATTTTCATTCTTATGTGTATAAATTATGTGTTAACTTTAGTTATTCAAGATAGGCTTTTCTATGTGTTCGAAGGCCTAATGTGATCAGTATTAATGAGGGGTTTTAAGTAGTGATTTGTTGTAAAATGTATTTGAGAGATTATAATACATTATTTAGGGTATTTTTTATTTTTATTTTTTATTTATATTTTTAAAGTGTTCCATGGAAGGAAAAGTGTAATGTGTCCTAAAGTAGGCCTAATGGAATTAGGTCCTTATGAGATCTAAAGAAGGATTTGGTATATTTGAGTAATGGAAAACCTATTGTAATTATTTATTATTGATTAAAACATGTTATAAGTAATATTTTATGGAAAATATAAGTGTAAAAGTGTGTGTATCTAACCAAGAGGTGTATGAGTAAGAGGCTTGTATAAGAACAAGGCCTTTTAGGCTTAATTGGTGAGTTAGTGAATTGCGTTGAGAAGCAAAAGAGATAGAAGATTATAGAGTAGAAGGAGGTATTTTAGAAAATAAAAATAGATAATATTTAATATCATCATTATCCAATAATAGGTATGCATATAAAATAAAAGGTTATACGACCTAATTAGTCTTGAAGAGACCTAGTTGAGTGAAGAGGCCTAGAAGGTAGTCTGAGAGGGATAAAAGTGTGAAGAGAAAAAAAGGTGATCATTATATGTTGTGTGAGAAACATATTTTTATGAAGGTGATCAAAGATATTATGTGGATTATTTAGTGCTAATTCATATATAGGGTTTGTGCCTCCTTAAAAGTGGGTGCTTTCTAAATCCTAGTCAAGTGGGTGCTTGACTAGTTGGGGTTGGTACTTCACTACATTTAGTTTTTGTATTATATGACTATAGTCCATTTTCATATATTATTGGGTTTTATTCCTATTTATTATTTTGAATATATATGATGTATTCTTGTATTTCATGTTCATATGTATGGTTCTTGTGCTCTGATTGATCTATATGTTTATGTGAATGGCTCATGAATGCTAAGTGGAAATGAATGAATGTTTTGAATATTGATTCACCCCCTCTCATTAATTGTGCTTCCAACATTTGGTATCATATCCTATTACTCTAAAGTAGGCCTAATATCTTAAAGGTGATATTAAGAAGCACAAGATGTCTAGTGATAAAAAAGAAGTCTACTATGACAGTGAAGAAGGGGAAGATTAAGTAGACCTTGAAGCTAAAATCATAAGTTACCTAGATGATTTGAATTATAAAAAAAGAGGAATCATGAGTTTGAATCTATGGTCAAGGATATCAAGGAAAAAAATATGTACCTTGAAGAGTGGCATGGTCAAAGAATCCAAAAGTGATGAGAAGACCATCAAGGATCTCAGGAATTAGTTAGAAGGTGTTAATACAAAGCTTAGATCAAAGGAAGTTGTGTATGATTATTTGAAGATAAAGCTATATGAATTTAATTTTGATCATGATAAGATCATATACAAGATGATAAAATTTGAAAAAGATCATGAGAAGTTAGAACAAGTCAAGAGTACCAACATGAAAAGACCAATCAGGTAACCCAATGTAATAAGGGATAAGCTATCATGGGACCATGGGAAAAGAAGTGATCAGTCAAGAGGTAAGTACATAAATTTTGATTGATAAAGTTGTCATAATATGGGAAAAATTTCAAGATTTTTTTCTAATAGAGTTATAAGGCCTTCAAGATTAAATAAGATATATGAATATATTAAAGTGAATGAAAAGGGTTAAACATTGGTATGGAAGCTAAAGTAAGTTAGGACTGATCATATTGAGTACAAGAATCAAGAAGGATTATTTGATAATGAAGATTAGGAGACTAAATAAGAATCTATGCTATCTTATACTAACTTTCACATTCAATATGAAGGAATGAAATGGTATATAGATAGTGGATTCTCAATCCACATGACAATAGACAAAAACAAGTTCATCTCATTAAATAAGAATGCAAAGGAATAGTGAGATTTGGAGATAACACAACTACCAATATAGTTGGAAATGATATCTTGAGGTTGGAAAATGGGAAGAAAAATACATAAAATGTGTTTTATGTGGAAGGTTTGAAACATAATATTCTTAGTGTAAGTCAAATGTGTAACCAAGGACACACACTAAACTTTCATGATAGAGGGTGTGAGATAAGGAGAGCCTGCCAATATTAAGAGGATTGAGAAAAATATATATATCTTGAATGAGATCAAGAAGGATAGATTATTTTGAAAAATATGGATGAAATTTGGCTATGAAAGAAAAGGTTAGGTCACCTAAATGTTAATAATCTAGTCAAAATAAGCACTAAGAAGCCTATGAAGAACATGTCTAAGATCATCAAACCTATAAACATACTTTATAAGGCATGTCAACATGGTAATAAGAATATAAGAAGGTTAAAGTCCAATGAGTACTCTATTATAAAACCCTTAGAGTTAATACACACTGATCTCTATGGGCCTAAAAAAATCTAAAGCATTCGAGGAGATAGCTACTTCATGTTACTCATAGATGACTATATTAGAATGACTTGGGTAGCATTTTTTAAATAAAAGTTAGAAGATCTTGATAAATTCAAGGCATTTAAAGACCTTATTGAGAATGAGAAGAATCAGAAGATCAAGTGCCTAAGATCTGATAGATGGGGAGAGTTTTGGTTTAATGAGTTTGATGACTATTATGAGGTTCATAAAATAAGGAGATAATTCTTAGCAGCTAGGACACCTCAATAGAATGGGGTAGTGGGAAGATATAATATGAAAGCTAAAGAGATGATAAGAACCATGCTAAATGATCCAAAATTATTTGATGGATATTCAAGAGAGGCAATGAGCACTTTAGTCTATATTTTGAATAGAGGATAGATAAGGACTAATAGCAACAAGACTCCTTATGAACTATGGAAAGGCAAACCTACTAATGTGGAACACTTTGGAGTTTTTGGAAACAAATGTTTCATCCAAAGAGATGATGAAGACTTTGGAAATTTTGATTCCATATTTGATGAAGATATATTCTTAAGATATTCATCAATGAGCTCAGCCTATAGATGTTAAATAAATAGGTTACGGAATATAGTGAAAAGCACCAACGTGAAGATTGATGTGATAAGGAAATCAAACTCATAGACAAAGGATAAATTAAAAAATTTGGATTTAAATAATAAAGAGGAAAATATAGAGGTTGATGATGAATAATAATAATTTAATGAAACACAAGACTCAAAAGGCCCATCAATACATATTCAAAGAGATCATCTTGAATCACAAATCATTGGAAAAAAGGTTATAGGTATGCAACTAAGGAAAAAACTAATACGTAACCTAAATAAAGATAATGTTGATATATTATCCAATATTTAACCTAATAAACTTGTATTAGTAATAAAAGATAAGTTTTGGATAGGTGTTATGAACGAGGAGTTAGAACGAATAAAGAAGATTGAGACATGGGAACTAGTACTTAGGCCTAAAGACAAGAATCTCATTAGCAAAAAATGGGTGTTTAGATTAAAGTTGAATAAAGATGAATAATTTATTTTTGTCACCTATATTTTCACCCTTTTAGTGTATGAAAATATCTCATCATCCAAGTGGCATAATGAAATCACCTCTAGGCTTGTGGGCAACCTAAGGAATGAGGTGAATCTCTAGATATGGCTAACTCCCTTGATGTACCACTTTGGGTTACAATTAATAATAAACTTGGGGGATAAAATGGAGAAGGATAAATAATATCAAGCTAATATAAGGGAGGTTATACACCAAATAACATGATGACATCCAAACATATGCATGTTACACTTGAAATCAAAGAACAAATTGAACATACACTTCTCCAATCTTCATCTTCTCACATCAATGTTGCATTATGAGGTTATGGATGAATGTGAAAAGATAGGACTAGAAAAGAGGACTTAACTATCATTGATGAAAATAAAAACTCACTAAATCCTTGACATATCTTGGAACACTTCACATGCCCTGCAAGAAGAGGCTGCAAATAGGTGAAGGAATGTGACCACATGCTAAGGAATCCATAGTTTTCACTTATGAAAAATCAACATTACAAATGAACACAATAAAAATATTAATGGAGGAGGTAAGCATTAGTATTATTATTTATCAAAATGTATAAATTTTAGTATGTATTTTCCATACTCAGGTGGAGTATCTAATGCAATGCTAAAATGGCTATTTTCTTATAAAGCTTGAGAGAGAGAGAGAGAGAGAGAGAGAGAGAGAGAGAGAGAGAGAGAGAGAGAGAGAGAGAGAGAGAGAGAGAGAGAGAGAGAGAGAGAGAGAGAGAGAGAGAGAGAGAGAGAGAGAGAGAGAGAGAGAGAGAGAGAGAGGATAAAAGAAGTCCAATGGTCACAAGGACACTTGTAAAGATGATAAAATGAGTTAATTATGAATGAGAAGAGTATATGGGATGAAACATGTAAGTTATTGGAAGTCTAAGTGCCCATCCAAGTCATAAACCTCATGAAACATGGCAAGAAACTCCTCATTCTAGCTAAAAAAACTACCTACATGATTAGCCCTATTTGAACACATTATAACTGATTGGGACCAGGTATAAATATTTTAATGAAGTGTAAGAATATTAATAATTCCTTTACATGAATTTTTTATAGGCTTGGTCATCTATAATCACTTAGAAAGGAGCAATCATCATTTGTTGTCAAGAAAACTGCCCTTCCATGCAATCTGCACACTTGGACTAAAAAATGGCATAAATTTCTCATGAAAATGCATGGGAAGAAGTGAATTACATATGTAAATACCCTTAATATACTTATAAGCATTAGGGACACCTTAAAATGAGCTCACTTAAAATTTTCTACCCTTCTCACTAACTTGTCCAATAGGCTAGTTTTGACTAGCTGAAATGAGATCTATTGTTTGAAACCTTAAGATTTGTTATGGATTATTAAATTTACATGAAGGTTTATAACAATTATATATATTCATCCTAAATTTTAATTTTCAAACTCCTATTGTAGCCTACACAACACAAAAAAATGGTCAAAAATAGCTTGTTTATACCACGTTCATATAGGTTCATACTTCCAAAAATATTGTGGAGAATATTGTGGGAGTAATTTATAAGTTACAATATGTTTCATGGTCATAATATGTAATTAGATTATATTTCCAATTCCACTTTCACAAAATGGTCTTTACAAGTGTTTTGGAGGGTTTTTAAACAATTTGACCTCTTAAGGTTGTTTCATAAAAACCTGATTTTGGAGTTGTAAAAAAATTACAAAAATTGTTTTTCTAAGACCCCTCCTAGCTTCCATAAACTCCTATGGTCTCCATTCAAAGCCTCATGGAAGATGTGAGCTTCTAGACTTGCTCTATAGAGCTCCTTCTCCACTTTCTTACAGGTCTAAATGGGTTTTGAGCTCAAGAATGGTTTATTATATCTTCCCATAGAAGTTTTATGTTTTATCACATCTAAAAACATATCCCAATCCATTTTAATTCTTTCCAAAATCTATAATTATAAATGGTCTCCCCTTTGACCTCTAGGCCTCTCCATGTTTGATGGTTTATTTGCACCCTAAAACCCAAAAATAACCATTGATGGTTTTCCTTTGAATTCATAGAGCTCAAACACATATTTTTCCATCCCATTAACATGTTCCAATATTATATAAATCCAACCTCAAGGTGGAAATGACAATGCCTTTTCATTTGGACCTTTAGACTTGCTCATGCTTAGTGGGCTTGCTTGCAATTTTAAGAGGTTTAGAACTTTCTATTTAATTTCATCTCTTTGTGATGTGTTTTATATATTTTTTGATATGTAACCTAACTTATCATAACCTTTGAAAAATTTCCCATGGCTCATGACTTCATACTTTGCCTTACTCACCAAAATCTACCAGTCTTGGTATAAGGGGAAGTACCCCCTGTCTGAGACAAAATAGGGGGAAATTCCCCTAATTTTCTATGAAAATTTTATATTGTATAATAATATTAAATTATTCATGATTTACTCCACAAAATATTATCCTTTAACTCTGAGAATAGATCCTTCAAAAGTTGCAAAACCTAAAACCAGACTCATCACATAACAGACTGTGCAGGGTTTTGACTATGTAAGCTTGATTTTGAGCTCCTTATTTATTAAAACAAAAATTTTATATTTTAATTATATCATGTTAGTCATGGTTAAGGTGCATGTATATTAAAAATATCTTCAACTTATTTTGGGTTTACAATACCTTGAGTTCACAAACTAAGTCTGCTCTTGTCATGACTATGAACTCTACCTTCTTGGATTCGTATAGGTATGCATGTAGGTTGAGCTTGAAAAAAATGATTAAAGGAAATTTATAATTTAAAAATATCCTTTTAAATTTTTTTAACATATTTCCTTATCACTATCACTCTTTTCACCTTCTCCACCTTGACTGGTATAGATTGAACATAATTTTTGTTTGACTGTATTTTCTATTTCCTTGGTCAAAACTTGAACCCTGTAGATGTCTTAAATTGTTTAAACCTAGATGAAGTGAATAAAAACCCAAATATATTCCTAAAATTTCATTTTATACTTTCTTTAACCCATTCCTATCATATTTTATAGGCTAAGTTTCATCACACATACTCTCTTTGATCTTTGCCTGCTCAGTCACAGTTGACTGTGACTATGTTTTGCTTGAAAAAGGACCCCTGTAGGTTGTTTTTTCATGAAAAAAGATTGAAATAATGCTTAAAAATAATTTATATTCCTTTTTATTCACTTTTCCACATTTTATATGCCAAAACTCACCAAACACAGTCTTTTTTAGCACCAAGAATACCCTATCCCTAACTCACTACTTATATCTTCATATATAGGGTTGTAGGTGATGTTAGGGCTTTAAGAGGTCTATATAAGCTTGGAATGTATTTATAATGGTGAATATATGTCATCATGGAATTTTATAATGTGTTCACATGATATTACGTCATGTTAAATTCACTTACAACCCTCCTATGCACTTGGGTTCCCAAACTGAGCTTTTCCTTTCATGACTGTGAACCCTTGCCTATTTGACCCCTACTGCAGGTGATTTGTACCTATTTAAAACCTAATCATGATGTATGGGGACATTAAATGAAGTTTTAAATCCATCTATAATTTTATTATATATATTGGTTTACCTTGAAAGGGCTAAACACTAGTTAAGACACCAAAATGCAACTCTATCCTCATACTCAGCTGTAGGTCAACATTGGCTCAGTGTACGAGCTATTGTAGGTGTGAACCAGACCTTAAAACATCACCAATAAAATATTAATTATGATATTTTGGGTTTAAAACACTCCTTTAACCTATTAAAAACATTTTAAAATGATGGAAAAGCCATTGTGAAACTTGAATGGAAAAGGTTCCTTTTTTGCCTCAGCCCTATAGATTCCAATGAAACATTTCAATGCTTTTTAGAGCAAGTTTGAGGTCTCAAAAAACCAACATCCATTAGCTCTCTACCCTTCCAATTTTACATAGTCCTTTTAATTTTTATATATTACTATATGGACACATTTAGAGACATCAAGGACATTTGGAACACTTTCACAAAAGATCAACAAAACCCTAGGGAGCTCTGTTTTGTAATTTTAAGGACTGTGGGCCTAAAAACTTAGTCAAGATCATTTAAAGATGATTACAACTTATTTTAACCATCTATCAATTCAAACCTATCTATCATGATGTTTCCATATTACCATTCCCTCAAGAATATTTCAATCACTTATTTCACACTTCAAAATAGCCTCGTCACTCTCTGTCAAGTCACCTATAGATGGTGATTTTCATAGTACAGTCAATGAAAATAAAGATGAACAATATGAAAGGTGGTAGCCTTTCACTTATATTTTGACCTTTTCAAGCCTTAAAAATGCATATACATGATCATGAAAGACTTTAAATAATATTTAAAACTCTATCCTAGTGTTTTATTGCTTTCCTGTAGGTGCTAATGGAGTCATATACATGCAACAAGTATGGAGTTGTAAATAAAGTGCATGTTTTTCTAACCCCCAAGAAGTTCTAGGCTTATCTTGATATCTTGAAATGAACTCTTCAACTCTCAATTTTTTTTAAAACACTATTTAATCCCTCATTCTTATGTGACATCATCATGGAATGATTGTATGTGCATCTTGACTGGTATATAAGTAGTGAAGGGGAGTATGGGCAGTGGTATTGTGACCTTGACCTCTTATGAGTTGTATACCTCTCTCCATAATATAAAATACATCATCATAATTATAAAATTATTGAAACAAAATTCAAAATCTCCCTTTTAACATTTGATAAACCTCCATGAAAGCACTTGAAATTTTAGTTATCCATCATATGAATGTATGGCACTAAAAAATTTTATATTCATGGAGATTGATTTTGAGGGAGAAAATGAGATGATATGAGAAATAAATCACGTTTTAAACATGATATTGGACATATAAAAACCCCCTAGATCCATTTTAAAAACATGAAAATCTAGAAATGGTGAAAACAAGCTTGTCATCACACATAAGACTAGTTTACAAATTTGATATGGTTTGCACATAAAATAAACTTAAAATTTAAAAATAAGCATGGAAAAAATTAGAGGAGGAAACCAAAATTATTTATAACAAATATAAAAAAATATTTTGTATGAAATTTCCCAAAATGAAGCAAAACCTACAGGGTGTATAGATTAACAGGTAGATTTGAAAGGTCCACTTCATGAGGATGGTTCATGAAGCACAGGTCATAATTTTCCAAAATAATATATGTGAATTAATGTATCTAAGTTTAAAATATCCTCACAAAATCATTTTCCTTGAAACCTCCTGAGTTGTTCGTACCAAGTAAAAACCTGCAAGTCACTTTTGTTTGCCAAGAAGGGTGAAAAGGGAGTAAAATGGTTTTGAGAAATAAATGGCACTTTAAAATCAATAAAAAGATATAAATAAGATTTGGGAACATGAATAGGTAATTACTGACCATTTTACATGTGGCACACTTCCCAAGAAGGCTATATAGGTGCCAAACTCTTCTTTTCCTTCAAGAAAATTGCCTTTTCTTCTGCATATCCTACCATATTTTAGTTTTTTCAGTTAATTAAGATTTATAGGGATAAATATGGAATTAAATAATATTTTTTAACCTTCAATATTCCCAAAAAACCCATATAAATCATTAAATTCACCTTTTTGACTCTTAAAATGACCTAAAATGATAAATGGACATAAAAACTAATTGACCAAGGCCAATATAACATAATTTGGGATTAATTAACATGTAATACACCTCATGAAACTAATATTACACCCAATATAGATGTATAAATTCATATTTTTACCTATAAATTCCCTAATTTGACTTAAAAGTCAAATTTGGTCAACAAATTGGTGACTTATAGGGGTAGCATGCCTGTTACACTAACTAGACTAGTAGCTTTATCAGTCCATAGGGATTAGGAGTCATATAAATTATGAGGTAAACAAGGAGATATTTGACCATTGACTATGATCAAAATAAGACCACTAATGACTACCTCAACATAAAAATCAAAAGATACACACAACAAAGAAAGCAAACACACACACACACACACACACACACACACACACACACACACACACACACACACACACACACACACACACACACACACACACACACACACACAAACATGTGCTCAAATTACTTAAGGGGAAAATGGAACACACTATTATATACAAATAAAAATAAATCATACCTCCCTCCTAGATCAAAGTGAAATATTGTTGAATCTCCTTCTTCATGAGATAGATGAGGGTGCAAAGCATGTTTCTCTTTAAATTTAATACTTGATGAACCAAACCTATTCCTTGGCACTTCACTTGACTTATTCTCATGTAGATCATCTTCAAATAGGTCTCTAATTGAGACATATTCCTCTTTACCTTGTTTACATACTCCATGTTGTTGTCCACTCTTTTTTCATGATTAACTTTCATCTTATTTGTAGACATAGTCTCAAAAGGAATGATCTCTTGTTGTTTGAAATATTGAGGCTAATGGAGGTTTTCCTTGACCTCCAAAGGTTAATGTGGATTTTTTTCTTTCTCACCTATGACATGTTAGATAATTTCATCTTTCTTACCATCACTTTTAACCAACTCTAAAGGAGTTGTATACCCCTTAAGAGATTCAAATTCTTTACAAATGTCTTCAAATCTCTCCCATAAGTCATCATATTCAATTTTATTAGCATTATGAAAGGGAACAACAAGGGATAATATTTCATCTTTTTATTTAGACTATAATAGGACCTCTTCCAAGATTTTTTTTTAACACAAGTAGTGTATGATTCATCATCAACCAAATAAAGAGATTCAACACAAGATCTCACCTTTTATTCATCACTTAAGACCTCTTAAGGGTTTTCAAATTTCACCTCAGTTGTCACATTTTGATCTTGTTTGTCAAAGGCTAAAACATCTTCAAACTCTTTCTTAGTGATGCCAATACTAGGCATTTTCAAATCTAATGACCTAGCGCAATAAGGCTGCCAAGGAGTTGCACTTTCTTCAAGTAAAATTTATAAATTTTACTCAAAAAATTTATATTATTGAGGTTCTCACACCATCGGTACATCAAGGTAAATGGAAATGTGATGAGGACAAAAGGAACTAGTTGCTGGAGGTGGAACATAGGGCTCAAAATCAGATTGAGAATGCAAAGTTGGGGATTCTTTTGGGAGCTCTTGAGGAAGGGGAGGAAGACCTTAGGTTAAACCAACTTGATTTTATTCCTTCCACTTAACATCTAATTCATTCAAATCTAATTTAACTTGGGAAATCTCTTGAAAGAGGTTAGATGGGGTCTGTTTAGGCATAAAATATTCTTTGGGATCTAAACCTTCCATCCCACCTTAGCTTTGTAACTTCATCATTAACTATAACTCCTCAATTTGTTTGGATACATTTTCTTAAAAAAAAAATTATTCAAGCTCATAGAAATCATCATGAGTATGAGGAATACATGAGTATTGACATGGAACACAAGAATATTTATGAGGAAGGGTGGGAGAGACTTGCAAAGGATCAACTCCATTCTCAACTTCACACTCCTTAACAATGCCTCTATCTTCTTTCTTTCCCTATGATTCCAATACCTTACTCCAGATTAGGGCATTAGGATTAGAAGATTTTTATTGAGGAATGGTAGGAGGAGTTTGTATATGATCAAGAGTCTTCTCAACTTCACACTCTTTGTCAATACTTTTCTCCTCTTTCTTTCCCCATGACTCCAATATCTTGTTCCAACTTAGGAAATTGGGATTATAAGTCTTTTTTTGAGGTGGTGGGGATGCAATATGAGAGGGTAGTGAAGGCTTGAAATCCATTTATTTCGATTATAATATTGATTGATGTAAATTCATATTAGCCAACTTAATTTGCTTATCAATATTAGCTTCAAACACAAGGTTTTTCCCTTCAACTCTCTCCTCCAACTGATTGGGAAGAGCATGACTTTGATATCTTTGATTTGGCTCATGAGTAAGGGTCACGTATGGCTAGTAGGAAAATTAGGGAGGTAGATATGAAGGCTGATAGGTATGATGAGGTTGCCTTTCATGAAATCCTAGCCTATCCTCTAAGGAAGAAACTAGACCACTCACATCAAGCATCTCACTTGTGAGCCTTTGCCAATTGACTCTCTCAATAGGTACCCACTCTCTTTTAATGAACTCTAATTCTTCTCTCACCATATGAATAATATGAATATGAATATATAGACCACATCAAATTTGAGTATCAAGATCCAAAATATACCTTTCATATCCTAAGAGTGTATTTTTGAAGGTGGAAATGGGTTGGCTTGAGGAGTGTCTAGGTTTACTAGGAGCAAGACATAGAGAAGGTTAGATATAAGACTGATATAATTCATGCATGGGATGAAAATAATCATGTTAGATCTGATCAAGATTATATTAAGGATGGTAAGGATCATGAAAATATTGAATAAGGAATTGTTAATATTGATAGGGAATGGCACAAGCTTACAATGTCTCACCAACTTGTAGAGAACAAAACTTAGCACCAAATTCAGCCATGAAACTTCATTGAATTCAAGAACACAAAGAAAACATGTTGCCATCAATCTTAAAAGGATAACTTGGGCTACTTGACCAATTGATATATCTTCAGAGTCACCATTGATGCTTGAATAGATGCCTTTAAATGTTGATTATTGAGAGATAACACCAAAAATCTCTCAACTTCTTGGACCAAGAGTCCCATTGGGCATGCCAAAAAATATTTTTACTTGAATTTTCACCCTTTGAGGAGATGAAAATTTATCCTCATCCAAGTGGCACAATGAAATCACCTCTAAGATTTTGGGTATCCTAAGGGATGAGGTGAATCTCTAAATAGGGCTAGCTTCCTTAATGTACCTCTTTGGATTGAAACTACTACTAAACTTGGGGGATGAAAAGGGGGAAGGATAAATAGAATAAAACTAATCTAAAGGAGGTGATACACCAAATAACATGATGAAATCTAACCATATACATGTTATGCTTGAAATTAAAGGATAAACTAAACATATACTTCTCCAGTATTCATCTTCTCACATCAATGCTACATTATGAGGTTATGGATGAATGTGAAAAGCTAGGAAGACTAGAAAAGAGGCCTTGAGTGGCACTAATGAAAATAATAACTCAATAAATACTTGAAATATCTTGGAACACTTCACATACCCTACAAGAAGAGGCTATAAATAGATGAAAGAATATGACCACATGCTAAGGAATCCATAATTTTCACTTATGAAAAATCAACATTCAAAATTAACACACTAAGAAAAATAATGGAGGAGGTAAACATAAATATTATTATTGATCAAAAGGTATACATTTGATCAGGGCTTTGCCATACTTAGGTGAAGTATCCAATACAATGCCAAATGGCTAGTTCTTATAGAACTTGAGAGAGAGAGAGAGGAGAAAAGAGAAGTCCAAGGGTCACAAGGAAACTTGTAAAGATTAAACAAGGAGTTATTTGTGCATGATAAGAGGATATGGAATGAACTATGCAAGGTCTAGAATTCCAAGTGTCCATCTAAGTCATAAACCTCAGGAAAAGTGGTAATAAACTCCTCATTTTGGCTCAAAAAAGATACTTTCATGATTATCCCTATTTTAATGACTTCTAAAAGATTGGGATAAGTTATTATTATTTTAATTAAGTGTGAGGACATTATGGATGCATCTATATGCATTGGTTGTAAGCTTGATCATCTGGAGTCACTTAAAAAGGAGCAATCATCATCTGCTATCTAGAAAACTACTCTTCCATACACCTTGCACACTTGGCCTCAAAATTAGCATCATTTTCTCATGAAAACTAATTGGAGGTAGTTAATGACACTTATAAATACCCTCCATGGAATTATAATAATTATGGACACCTTAAAATGAGCTCACTTGAAATTTTACACCCTTCTCACTAACTTGTCTAATAGGCTAGTTTTAACTGGCTGAAATGAGAGATATTTTTTAAACCCTTAGGAGTTTTTATAGAGTATATAATTTACATTAAGGGTTATACCATGTATATATATTCCTCTTAAAGTTGGTTTCATGTTCAAAATCCTGTTTTGACCTACACAACATAAAAAATGGTCAAAAATAGCCTATTCTTTCCATGTCTGTATAGCTCCATACATCCAAAAATCATTTATATTATATTGATGGAGTAATTTCAAAGTTAAAATATGTTTAATGGTCATAATATGTTATTAAATTATCTTTCCAACTCCACTTTCACAAACTAGTCTCTACAAGGGTTTTGGAGGGTTTCTAAGTAGTTTGACCTCTTAAGGTTATTTCATAAAAATCTAACATTGGAGTTGAAAAAAAATTCCAAAAATTGGCTATTTAATACCCCTAATATCTTCCATAAACTCATATGATCTCCATGCAAATCCTCATGGAAGATGTGAGCTTTTAGACCTACTCTATTGAACTCCTTTTCCACTTTCCTACAGGTTTGAATGGGTTTTGAGATCAAGATTGGTGTATTATGTCTTCCCATAAAATTTTTAGGTTTTATAACATCTATATATACCATAAAAACATATTCCAATCTATTTTAATGCTTTTCCAGAGCTACAATTGGAAATGGTCTCCCCTTTGACCTTTAGGCCTCTCCATGTTTAATGGGCTATCTGCACCCTAAAACCCAAAATAACCTTTTATGGTTTTAATTTGAATTTATATAGCTAAAAAAAAAATATTTTAATCCAATACACATGTTACAATAGTCTATAAATCCAATCTCAAGGTGGAAATGATAATGCCTTTTCATTTGGACCTTTAGACTTGCTCATGCCTAGTGGGTTTGCTTGCAATTTTAAGAGGATAAGACCTATCTATTCAGTTTAATCTCTCTATAAGGTGTTATATATATATATATATATATATATATATATATATATATATATATATATATATATATATATATTTATATGTAACATAACTTATCATAACCTTTTAAAAAGGTCCCATGGCTCTTTACTTCATACTTTTCCTTACCAAAATCTGCTAGTCTTGGTATAAGGGGAAGTACTCCCTATCTGAAACAAAATAAGGGGAAATTAAAATATTTTTATAAGATAATTTAATATTTTATAATAATATTAAATTATTAATTATTTACTCCAAAAAAATTTAGCCTTTAACTCTAAGCATAGATCCTTCAAAAGATGCAAAACCTAAAACCAGACTCCTCACATAATAGACTATGCAGGGTTTTAATTGTGTATGCTTGCTTTTGAGATCCTTATTTGTTCAAAACCTAATAAGAGAGTGTCATGATATAATGTTATTAATGTTTAATTTTCATTTATATTTAAAATTTATTCAACTTATTTTGGGTTTATATCACCTTGAGTTCACAAACTAAGCCTGCTCTTGTCATGACTATGAACTCTACCTTCTTGGATTCCTGTAGGTATGCATGTAGTTAGAGCTTGAAAAAAATGATAAAGGAAATTTAGAATTTCAAAATATATTTTTTAAATTGTTTTAAACTCTTTCCTTATCCCTATCACTATTCACACCTTCTCTACCTTGACTGGTATAGACTGAACATAATTACTGTTTGACTATATTTTTTGTTTCTTTGGTAAAAAATTAAACCTTGTAGGTGTCTTGAATGATTTAACCCTATATGAAGTGATTTAAAAACAACATAGAGTAATAATATTTCATTTTATACTTTATTTAACTCATTCCTATCATATTTTATAGGCTAAGATTCATCACACATACACTCTTTGATCTTTGCCTACTCAGTCACTGTTGACTGTGACTATGTTTTGCTTAAAAATGGACCCCTACAAGTTGTTTTGTCATGAAACAAGATTTAATTAATGTTTAAAAACTCATATATATTCAAATAGAGTCACTTTTATACCTTTTCTATGCCAAACCTCACCAAACATAGTCTCTTTTAGCACCAAGAATACCCTATTCCTAACTCACTACCTATATCTTCATATATAGGGTTGTAGGTGATGTTAAGGCTTTAAGTTGTCTATATAAGCTTGGAATGTATTGATAATGGTGATTATATGTAATAATGTCTTTGAATAATGTGTTCATATTCTATTCCATCATGTTAACTTCACTTCCAACCCTTTTATGCACTTGGGTTCCCAAAATGAACTTCTCCTTTCATGACTATGAACCCCTGCCTATTTGACCCCTACTGTAGGTGATTTGTACCTATTTGAACCCTAATCATGATGTATGGGGAAATTAAATGAATTTTTAAATCCATATATAATTTTATTATATATATTGGTTTACCTTGAAATGGCTAAACACCAGTTAAGACACCAAAATGCAACTCTATCCTCATACTCAGGTGTAGGTCAACTTTAGCTCAGTGCACAGGCTATTGTAGGTTTGAACCAGACCTTAAAACATCACCAATAAACTCTTCATAATGATATTTTGGGTCACAAACACTCCTTTCACCAATTGGAAAAATTTAAACATGATGGCAAGGCCATTGTGCAACTTGAATGTAAAAGGTTCCTTTTTTGCCTCAGCCCTATAGATTCCAATAAAACATTTCAATGCTTTTTAGAGAAATGTTGAGGTCTCAAACAACCAAACTCAATCAAAAATTTTCCATTAAAATTTTTCATAGTCCTTGTAATTTTTATATACTATAATATGGAAACATTTTGAGGCATGAAGGACATTTATAACCCTTTCACAAAATGTCAACAAAACCCTACGGAGCTCTATTTTGTAATTTTAGGGACTATGGGCCTAAAAACTCAATCAACATCATTTATATTTAATTACAACTTATTTTATCCATATATAACTTAAAACCTATCTATCATGATATTTCCATATTACCATGCCCTCAATAAGATTTCAAGAACTTATTTCACACTTCAAAATAGCCTCTTCACTCTCTGTCAAGTCACCTATAGATGGTGATTTTCATAGTATAGGCAAAGAAAATAAAGATGAGTAGTAGGAAGGGTGGCATCCTTTAACTAATATTTGTACCTTTTCAATCCTTAAAAACACAAATCCATAATCATGAAATACTTTAAATAAGATTCAAAACTCTATCCTAGTGTTTTCTTGCTCTCCTGTAGATGCTAATGGAGTCATATACAAGCTACAAGTATGGAGTTATAAATAAAGTGCATGTTTTTCTAACCCCAAAGGAGTTATATGCTTATTTTGATATCTTAAAATTAACTCTTAACCTCTCATAGAGTTTTAAAAAACTATTTAATCCATCATTCTTACATGACATCATCATAGAATGATTGTATGTGCATCTTGACTGGTATATAGGCATTGAAGGGGAATATGGGTAGTGATATTATGACCTTGAACTCTTGTGAGTTGTATACCTATCTCCATACTATCAAATACATGATCCTTATTCTAAAATTATTGAAACAAAAGTCAAAACCTCTCTTTCAACATTTGAGAAACCTCCATAAAAGCGCTTGAAAGTTTAGTTTTCTATCATATGAATGCATGGCACTCAAAAACTATATTTTCATGGAGATTTATTTTGAGGGAGAAAATGAGATGACATGAGAATTAATTCACGTTTGAAACATTATAGTGGACTTATCACAACCACCTAGATCCACTCAAAAATCATGAAAATTTGGAAATGGTGAAAATATGCTTGTCATCACACATAAGACTAGTTTGAAAATTTGAGATGGTTTACACATAAAATCAACTTAAAATTTTAAAATAATAATGGAAAAAATTATATGAGGAATCCAAAATGATCTAGGACCAATATTAGGAACTATTTTATATAGACTTTCCCAGAATGAAGCAAACCCTATAGGGTGCATAGATTAACATATATATTTTAATGGTCCACTTCATGAGAATGGTTCATGGAGAAAAAGATACAATTTTACAAAATATTTATATGGAAATGAAGGTATATAAGTTTGAAACAAGATCACAAAAGCATTTACCCTAAAACCTCTTGAGTTGTTTGTACCAAGCAAAAACTTGCAAGTTATTTTTGTTTTCCAAGAAGGGTGAAAAGGGAGAATGGTTTTGAGAAAGAAATAGCACTTTAATATCAATAAAAATGTGGAACTAAGATTGGGTAATCTAAAGAGGCAATTTTTGACCATTTCCCATGTGGCACACATCCTAAAGAGGTTATACAAGTGCCAGACTCTTCTTTTCCTTTAAGAAAATTACCCTTTCTTCTGTATAACTTGCCATCTTTTAGTTTTTTTAGTTAATTAAGAATTATCAGGACACATTGGGTATGAAATCATATTTTTAAACATTTAAACTTCCAAAAAACCCATACAAATCACTAAATGCACCTTTTTGACCCTTAAAATGACCCAAAATGATAAATGGACATAAGAACTAATTGACCAAGGCCAATATACCATCATTTGGGATTAATTAACATGTAATACAACCCATGAAACTCATATTACACCACATATAGACCTATAAAGTTAATTTTTTACCTATAGGTGTCCTAATTTGACTTAAAAGTCAAATTTGATCAATAGTTACTATGAATAAGGCTAGATTGGTATGCAAGGGATATGCACAAGTTGAAGGGATAGACTTTTAGGAGACCTTTGCACTAGTGGAAATATTAGAGGCCATCAAATCGTTTCTAACATATGAAGGATTCAAAAGGTTCAAGGCATACTAGATGGATGTCAAATCTACTATTTTGAATGGAAACTTGGAAGAATAAGTATATATAGAGCAACTTAAGGGGTTCTCACTATTAGGTGATAAGGACTATGTTTATAGATTGAAGAAAGATCTTTATGGTCTAAATAAGGCTCTTATATCTTGGTATTATAGGTTGGATAGGTATCTATTTGATCAAGGATTCAAAATAAGATTTGTAGATAGTATAATGTACATAAAGATAAAAGATGACCAACTGTTGATAGTTGTAGTATATATGGATGACATCATCTTTGGTGGAAAAAATGAGCACATGACCAAGGACTTTATAGAGGCGATGAAGAAATAATTTTATATGTCCATACTTGGAGAAATATCAATCTTTCTTGGGTTACAAATCACTCAATCTAAAAAAGTTATATTAATTTCACAAGCCAAGTACATAAGAGAGATGCTAAAGAAGTTTGATATGGAAGATTACAAGGGAGTTAGTACACCTATGATCATAGGGTGTGAGTTGATAAGAGAATATGAGTATGTAAATGTCAATAAAACATCATATAGGTCTATTATTATAAGTTTTCTATACACCACTACCTCTAAATATGACATCATGCAATTAGTAGGTCTTGTGGGAAGGTTTCAAGCATATCCAAAAGAAAATAATTTGAAAGAATTAAAAAGGATACTTAGGTATCTCAAGGGGACAATGGAGTTTGGTTTATGGTATCAAAGGAGTAAGGATTTCAATTTTACAACCTATATTGATGTAGACTAGGCAAGAAGCCTAGATGATAAGAAGAGTACTAGTGAAGGAACTTTCTTCTTAAGTGGGTGTCTAGTTTCATGGATAAGTAATATCAACCATCAGTCGCATTATCTACTTGTGAGGCTGATTACATTACAAAATATTCATTTTGTATACAATTCCTATGGATGAGATAGACCTTAAAATATTATAAGGTCGAGTGTGACGGTCCTAGCCCTATCTATTATGATAATACAAGTGTTATAAGTGTCTCAAAGAACCCTATCATGTACTCAAAGATTAAGCACATTCCTATGAAGTATCATTTCATAAGATATCATGTAAGTGAAAAAAGTGTCAAACTTTAATATGTTTATACATAGGATCAAATTATAGACATTTTAACTAAACCAATTATAAAAGTAACATTTAAACACCTACGATAGGAATTGGGTGTAGTTCCTGCCTCTAACAGTCACTAAGGAAGTCAAGTGTTTAAGAGGAGCTAATTAGGTGGTTAATTGGCTCCAAGTGTAGGAGAGTAATACTGAGAAGGTATGTATGGAGATAGGGGAAGGATATTTGTATGATGACTCATAAACTCATAGTACTGTATGTTGAGTATTTTGGTTTTAAGGAGTGTGATCTATAGACATCACTTTGTAATTTATACCAAAGGGGGAGAAAGTTAAGAATGAGGAATAAGTTGCTTGTTGAGAGAATTTTTTTGAGAGTGGTTTCCATCCATGACAATGGGGGAGATTATTGAGGATTGTTATTGATGTCAAAGGTATATCATACATGAGGTTGATGTTATTGAGAGAGTGTGCCTAGTTGGTAGTATGTTGATGTGACAATGGGAATTTATGGAGTGTTGGAATTGAATTATTTTATCATGAAAGAAAATTTTAAGGAAAAAGAGATAATTTGAAGGTAACTAATGCCTTATGGTTTCATGAAGGTACATGTATTTGAGTAGCCTAAGCCTAGTCATGGCATAAAAAGACTTTGTGAGAAGGTATGAACATGGTGTATTAGTAAGATGAGTGCACATAGGCATGAGTGGTTGTATCATGTTTCTTGAGAATGTATTTTAGGCATTTTTACACTCATGAGATTCACAGGGTGAGCCTACAAGGGTAGGACCTTTAGATAGAGTCTGCACCTAGACCACTTCTAGACCCTGCCTAGCCTAATGAGGTACCATGATCTATTTTCAAAGCATGTGAAGGATGTATGGTAGTTTTTTAGAATTAGATAGGTGTCTTTAGTATGTGAGTGAGGTGGAGAGTGCATGGAAAGAGGCATGAAGGTCAATTTTAAGGCCTAATGTGGTTTGTAGGTCAAGGTCTAAAGAGAAAAGAGAGAGAGAGTGTGGCCTAATGAAGGGTCATGGTCAGATTTAAAGTATTTTGAGATCATGTAATCATTTAAAAATGTGATTCAATTTGTTTTATACATGTGCATGAAGTTTAAGGTTATAGTTTGAAGGATAAGGCATGAAAATTGGTTTTTAGGTCTCTCAAGTGCACAGAATGAAGGGTTTTCAACCTAAGAAGGATTTTATTGTGCTCATTAGCTTATTAAAAATTTAAATGGGAACCTAATATATTAATGGTATATATGGAATGGTCCTATCTAAAAATTTTAGGCATTAGTTTTTTTATTAAAGGGCTATGCTTTATGAACGATCATTAAGAATAAAAATAGATTTAAACCCTCTTAAAACCCTAATAAGGACCTTATGTTGAATATATTGATCAAAATTTCCTAGAATGGATTGGTATTATTAGGTAATATATTTTATATTGTATTGGAATCTCCCAGGTACCTCCATGTGGTATTGGTTAGAGAGAGGAGAGAGAAAATATTGAGTTACAAGGTTATTTCTGAAGAAATTGTAAATGTCAAAAGTTATATTTGACATAGTAAGAAAATGTATGGAAGAATAATATAGATAATCATTTTAATGTCAATTAAGGTTTATGGATAGTTTATATTCTTAAAATGTGCTAAACCATTCATCCAAGTTAGCCAGTCGCTAATAGGCTTAATGGTGCAAATAGTAAAAAACCCAAGCAACAGTGAGAAGATGAATTGGAATGTGTTGTCATGATATAATGATGAAATAAAGTGTAGAGAATTTTTTTAAAGGAATTTTAATAAATTTTCATGTTTGTTATAAGTTTTGGAGATTAGTAAATATGGTGAAAAAGTTGACCTATTTAGTTCCAATGAGACAGTGAGATGTAGGGTCATGTGATTGGTTTTCAAGACCAATATTTTCCATTTGACCATATTATATTTATATATTATAATGGTATAATGATTTAATATAATAATATAAATGTATAATAATTCATTAAAATTTTATATACAGGTGATGAAGGTCTGAGTCACCATGACTGGTCTTTGAGGAAAATTGGCAGTTTTGAGTGAGTGAGTTGTATATGTGTTTTTGGAGCTCTATATATGGTGATATAGTTGAGGTAATTGAGGTTATTTATAATTTATTTAATATCATGGTTTTTTGGATGATTTTATTTTATCTTAATTTATTCAAGACAAAATTTTTTGTGTTCAAAGGCCTAATGTGAACAATACTAATGATGGGTTTAAAGTAGTGATTTATTATAAAATGTCTTGTTGAGCCTAGAATACATTAGTGTGGGTAAATTTTATTTTTATATGATATGTTTATACCATGTGTGGAGTTTTAAAGTGTTCCAAGGAAGGTAATGTGTACATGTCCTAAAGTAGGCCTAATAGAATCAGGGCTCGATGAGATCTAAAGAAGGATTTGGTCTATTTGAGTAATGGAAAAGATAATGTAATGATTGATTATTGATTATAACGTGTCATAATACCTATTTTGTGGAAAATATAAGTGGGTAAGTGTTTTTTTCATACCAAGGGGTTTATGAGCAAGAGGATTGTATAAGAACAAGGCTTTTTAGGCCTAATTAGTGAGTTAGTGAATTCGATTAAGAAGAGAAGGAGATATAAGATGCTTGAGTAGAAGGAGGTATTTTATACCATCATAAGAGTGAATAGGACTGAAATTAATATATAAAAAGAGGTCTAAATATGAAATTCAAGGTTATATGATCTAATTAGTCTTAAAGAGACCTAGTTGAACAAAGAGGCCTAGAAGGCAGTCTGAGAGGGATAAGATTGTGAAGAGAAAAAGAAGGTGATCATTATCTATTTTGTTATAAACATAGTGTTATTAAGGTGACCAAATCAATTAGGTTTCTAAGTTGGTGCTGAGTCATCTAGGGGGTTGGTGCCTCCTTACAAGTGGGTGCTTACTAAAGCCTAGTCAAGTGGGTGCTTGACTAGTTGGAGTTGGTGCTTCACCAAATTTGGTTTTTGTCTTATAGGACTATATTCCATTTAGTTTTCTCCCCCTTGAGGGTTTCCCACATATATCATGTGTTATTGTATTTCATGTTCATATGTATGGTTTCTTGTGCTATGATTGATCTATTTGTTTGTGTGAATGGCTCATGAATGTTAAGTGTAATTGAATGAATGTTTTGAAGACTGATTCACCCCTTCTCTTAATCACTTTGCTTCCAACATTAATTTATTTAAATTTTTATTTACCTTTCCCAATCCAAGGAATCACACTTGGGATTTAGGGTTTTTGATTTCATACTAATGTCATTAACCCCGTTATAATCATGTGGTTCACATATATAATGCTTAATGGGATGAAAACTTAAAAATATCATTTGAAACATCATATCATATTTCTAATTATGAAATTTTCTCAAATTCAATCCTAATTTCTCCTCTTTTTCTTCTAAATTTTCCAAATTTCCATTCCCAGATTAGTGGCAAAAATGCTATGCTAATCGGTGGAATCACTTCTTGTAAATGATGATATAAACATAGTAATTGGTGATATAACTTCTACTCTATTTTTATTTTTTTAAATTTTCAGCTAAATGGTGGAATGAATCTTGGAATAAATGAAATAGAACTACAAAAGGATGTAAATGCTCTTGGGATACACTTAAACTATGGTTTTATAGAAAATATCATAATAAAAAATTGAAATGTTGGAATTGACCTATATATTGATAGAAATGCTTGGTAACATTTTTTCTTTAACTATGTTTTTTATATTTTTACTGATATTTCATTTAACAAAAGTGGAATTGATAACTTAATTGGTGAAATTATATCTATTTTCATTATCTATGCTTTTTATGAAATTGATGAAATCTCCTTAATGGTGATATCAAAATGTTAGTTAGTGGAATCACCCTGCTAATTGGTTAAATTGTTAGTTTCTTGTTGTCTATGCTTTTTGTCTATAGATTAGTGATATTTACTATAGAATCAATGGATTCACCTTGATAAATGATGGAATAACCCTATGAAAATTTATTGAGACCTAAACAATCATCATTTTATCATCCCATTTCTTGTTAATGACCAAAAATCCAAACACTAATCTATCTTATATAGGTTTTGATTTCCAAACAAGTAGGTTATCTAAAAAACAAACACATTTTTCAAACACATTTCACTTTGGTGCTTAAATATGAACAAACATTTGAATTTGGTATTCTAAAATACTCGTGTTATAGTCTATTTGAGTGTTTATGGGTGGATTATCATGTGCATTATATCCCCTTTCCCACTTATGGGACCTTGGGTGATCAAAAGCACATATGTTACTATTTCCTTTTCCCCAAATTGAAACTAGAGTATGCTCTCTTATTGCCCACTTATGAGATTTTGAGGATTAGAAATAGTGAAACTTCCCATTTTTTTGTTGTGTGAGGAGTAATTCATCACAATTCATGAGTCCTTATGGTGTAGAGACTAGAATTTAATCCCATATAATATGTATTGACCCCATTTCTAATGGGGGATATAAATTGAGGGTAGGTGTTATAATAGCTAAGTGGTCATGTGTTTTAAGCACAATCCATGAAAACAAGGGATTTATCCCTGATGCTAAGTTATCCAACATCACCCTTGTAGTTTAATTTCTGGTATCACTTCATTAAGATATAATATATGAAGTGGTCACAAAGGGGATAGACCCTCTAGTAAATATTTTATTATTGTTCTTCTTCCCTAGACTTTTGAGCCACACCTATTATGAGGTATATCAAGGATCTTCTATAAAGCCTTACCAAATATTAGATTAATACCTTTCAACCAAAAATTATTTTTAATTTGAAGGAAGCCAACCTCCCCCAAGATCTCATGACACACCACTTGAACTAAGGGTTAAAATATTAACATGCTATCACTTTTTATGAGGTATACGTGTGGGCTACAGTCATGTTGTACATCCACTTTACCACTAAGATATGCCTTGTCTTGAATAAATGTCATTAATTTATTGTTATCATATAATTTTTTTCATGTTATACCTTACACATAAAAAAATAAAAATTATCCCAATTCTAAACTTTATCATTACACATTAGAATGATCAGGTGTTACTCTACCTAAATTTTGAGTCATTTTTATCCCATTCTAGACATCATGATTTACAATTGAAATAGTATTTGGTCTATATTGTACCATTATGTTATCTATTTTAAAATAAATACAAATTAGGTCCTTTTTTACCCAAATCCAATCTAAAACACTTTACATAATTTTGAACCCATTCTTATTTCAAGTCAACCATTCCAAATTGGTCAACCTTTGACCCAAATCAAGTCAAACATTCTAAATTAAACATTTTAAATCAAGTCAATTATTCCAAAGTCAAAAAATTTCAAGAGTCAAAATAAAAAACAAAGTCTAGGTAAAAAAATTCAAATCAAACAAATTCAAACCAACCAATCAAGTCAAATCTATTCAACTTTGACCAAGTCCAAGTCAAATTAGGTCCACTTTGACCAAATCTAATCAAGTTATATTTGGTCAAATATTGACCAAGTTTAAAATAAATTAGGTCAACTTTGACTAATTCCAATCTAAGTCCAAAGTTAAACATTGAAACAAAGTCAAATCAGACCTATTTTGACCAAGTTATGTCAAACTTAAATTTATATCATATTATTATCTTTTCATTCAATATCTCATACTTGTCAGTTGGGAATGATAAGGTCATAATATCTATCATTTCTTCCATCTAGATCCAATTTAAAATCCAATCTGAGCTTAATCAAACATAAAATCAATCTACCCTGCTTGGGGCAAATTGAATCAAACAGCACAATGAAATCAAATTAATATACCCTACTTGGGTCCAATTACATCAAATAAATTTTACATTATTGGGGAAAAATAAATCAAACATCAAAATTAATATCAACACATCAAAACATTAATCAAATTTTCATCAAATTCAATGGTATCTCAAAACCTATTTGATTACAATCTTGATGACTCCCATAATCCCAGTCATGCTTTACCATCTCCATTAATTGGTTAAGATGTGATAGATAAAATATTCCATATTAGACCACATATATCCCATATAACATCCCTTGTTAATTCTTCATTCATTAATCCATTCTATCCTTATTGCCATAATAGATCCAAAAGTCTATCCATATTATGTCATTATCCCTCTAAGAACCACCATCTACTGAAGACCCAAGTGCATTGAAGTTTGAGAATAATTTAAGGGGGATATGTTAATATCCATTTATAAATTAAAATCAAGCTCATCCACTTACAAATAAAGATAAAGATAACCAAACCATCTTTGACATTTTTATCAAATCACCTATCTTTGGTTAATCCTAAACCATTATTGGCTCACTCATATTTGAAAAGGTATCCTTATTTGACTAAGGACCCATCTTGGATGAGCCAATATTTGATGAATCATCACTTCACCTATCACCCATATTTGTTCAAACTATATTTGACCAACCTATCTTAGTCTAATCCATCCTTAGTCAAACCCTCTTTGACTTACTATCCATCACCTAACACCATATACATCCTTGGGAAATAGTAATTTTATAAAAAAATAAAGTGAATTCCATTTAGATAGGCCCAACATTAATATAAAATCAACATCAAAATCCTATCAATTATAAAAAAACTTAATTTGTCAAATCTAGCCTCCTCGTAGATGAGGAACTCAACACGAATAATTTTTTAGGGTTATGTAGGGACACCCATGTGGATTTTTTTTAAAGAAACAAATATCATATAAAAAGGATAATCCTCAAAATAGTGAAATAAAAAGGTAAAGGCCTTAGCCTTCATGAGCAAATAACCATTAAAATAGTCCATATCCATGTACACAAAGGTTCTCACAACATCAACTACAAACCATCTATGAAGAAACATAAAAGTATTAGTGATACTTTCATGGTTTGTAAGGGAGATTCATCCAACATTGTTGTATGATTTTTTTATAGTACCTATTAGGACCATATTTCCACCCATTCTTTTATCAATATCATTAATCCTTTCCACCATCTTGAAATTCAATCTCCTACACCCATCAATTGGGAGAAACACAATCACTTACCATCAACCTTCTTCCATAGCAATCAAACCATGGTACAATTAATGATTGGCATCCAACCAAAAGATCATAAAGATATATCAAAATCTCCTAAAAATAATTATTTAAGGCACTATGGGATAATCAAAGTAAAAAAATATCATTTACTAGTCAAACCTTGTTTGAGGCACTAGGGTGTAAAGTAGAAAATTAAGATCCAAAAACTACATCCCCTATTGAAACCTTTCTTGACGTGTTATGGGGAAATAAAATTCAAAATCATAGAAGTCCAACATAAAGGTTCCCTAGTGAAACCTTTTTTGAGGCACTATGGAACAATCAAAATCAAAATTCAAAAAGTAAAAAATCTAAGTCCCTTAGTAAAAATATCTTTGAGGTGCTGTCGGACCAAAATAAGAATCAAAATTATGCAGATAATCTTAGTTTCATGGAGTAGGATATTGTTAATACCAATCTACCTTCACATTATGATCATATCCCATTTTTGAATCCTTCACATAATTAATAAACATCCTCCATCCAATATAACTTATTCTTTACCCTCTTTGGTAACACCCTATTTTGTAGGGGCTATGACAACATCCTGATCAATTTGTAATAATCCAACTTAGAAATAAGAAAAGTTCATGATGACATCTCTAGAGCGCATACTTGAAGATTGAAAAGGGTTTGAATTATGCATCTTGTAATCCTCAATTGAGTTAAGATGCCAAAAATAAAATAAAAAAAATAAAAAATAAATAAATAAAAAAATAAAAAAAAACTAAAAATAAACAAAAAAAACAAAAAAAATAAAAATAAAAATAAAAATAAAATAAAAAAATAAAGATAAATAATTCATCTGATGGTGAAAACCATTTATATGATGCCTTGGTCAAGTACCATGATGAAAACCTGGTTTTCAGTGTCATGCATAAATAATATATTATTTGCAAGTTCCTCAACATTTGATGGAAACCCCATATGCATCCTTATCCATCCCATTCAATAAATTTTTTCCATCCAATCCTATCTAAATCCTCATCCAAATATTTATCCTTTTCCATCCTCTTTTCCATCCTATCATGCCCATATTTCTTCCTATCTTGACCTTGATAAGGAAGTGCAAGTAATTTTGAGCCTTGTTTTTTGGAAAAACCTTGGTATATCATCCAAACAACACTTTTATGAATAAGACCTTGGTTCATATATGAAATAGTCCCTGAAGATACCTATAATCATCCATTATCATATAACATCATATTAAATTCCATCCATTTGTTATCACTTTCCCATCCTGATGCAAGGACAAGTTTTACCTTTACTAGTGACCCTTTATCTATAGTTATTCCAAAAAATCCCAAAACATAAACAATCCTACAAATCCATAAAAATAAAAAAATCCAATCTTCTCCCAGAGAGATATAAATCCAAAAAATCCAAAAACATTTATATTTTATAAAATCCAATCAAAATTCTTAATCAAATCATTTCAGCCACCATTGGGATGTGTCCTTCCCAAGTCTACCTTGCTTGGGGAAAATCATCAATCTAATCTTGTAACTTTTACCCTATTTAGGGAAAATCAAAGCATGTAATTTATTTTAGTATATTTCCCCCAATATGTCCCATTTCATGTATCCTTTCTTGGGGGAAGCATTTGGTTATCATATCATTGAGCTTTCACATGTGTATTTTGACTTGTTAAATGACAAGATGCTTTCTGTTTCTTTTGTTTTTAAGTTTATGTGTGTTTTCTTTCTTGATTTTATTTATTTATTATTATTATGATTTGAATCAATAAAATTACACCAATAATGACATCATGGTTTTTCCATACCATGATGCCTTATGCCACATGCTTGTACTTGAGTCCATCCATTGGGATATGACAACAATGTCATCCTGATTTTTATTTATCATGGTGTGTTTGTGCCATTTTTCTATTGTATGGGGGTTCAGTACTTATGAAAATTGTGGCTAAATCATCATGGTGTTTTATTTCATGGCACATACTATTCTATTATACATCAAAAATGAAGTTGAAAAAATCAATCAGATATGTACTAAAGTGATAGTTTATCCCCTTGAAAAATCATCTAGTTTAAAATCAAATCATCTCATATCTTTTTGAAATTTGTCAACATCATATAAACATTTCATTCCTCATAATTTTTCATCATATTTTCCATTATTTGGGATAATTGCATTGGATTGAGGTCCATTTGGAATATGTAGGCAACACTAATTTACATGGAGTTTCTAAGGCTAGTTCATCCCCCATCATTCACCATTATTTTTCCTATTTCCATTGTTTATTATTCTAACTATTCATATCTAAAAATCATCCTCATAACCCATATGCACATACACCCTTTTTCCAAATACCCCTATTTTTATAAAATTTATCCAATTCTATCCAAATATAATCAATTAATTCTTCAATCATTATCACATCATCCTTCAAACATTATCACATCAGTCTTCAATCATTATTTTCATCACTTAGGGCATCTTGTGTGCCTTATTTTTTTCAACTTAATCAATCTTTCAAAAAAAAATTATATTATTAAAACATATTTTTTCACCATCATCAACATGATAATCTCATCCTTAATCCATGAAATATGTTAAATCCTTAATTTATGATTTAAAATAAATCAATAAATTTGCTCTACTTGGGCATTTTTAATCAATCAATCCTCCATCTAGTCTAAGATCATAAATTTCACCCTATTTGGGGAAAGTCAAAGCATTCAAATCATTATTGAGGTAGGTTATTCCCCAATCCACCATAATTAGGGCAAGTGAAGCTCACGACTTCACATTTTTTGGGGAAAGTCTGTTGGAACACAACTAGATACTGAGAGGGGGGTGAATCAGTATATCAACTAAAACTAGTCCTTTAATTAATTTTAAAGTAGATTAAAATATATATGTAGATGAAATCAAATATGTAGATATCACATACACAAAAATACACATGACACCATATGTATATGTGAAAAACCCATTGGAAAAACCCACGGTGAGAATAGCTACTAGAATCTACCATTCTAATCTAACCTCACAATCAAAACCTCAATAGTTGCACATTGAAGGGTACCAAACCTAAGGAGACACCAATCGCTTGATTTAAGAGCTTCAAATCTTAGTAAGCACCCACTCCCTTATCTGAGCATGCACTTAGCTTATCTGATGGCACCAACCTATCAGATTCTTCTATGGAACGACAACTATAGATTATAACATAGATTCATAAATGAATCCAATCCTTCTATTCTATATTATAGGTCTGATATGTAAGTACTCATACTTTGCACATAGTCTCTTTGTGCCTTTCTTCTCTTTACCCCTCTATTTCTATGTCTAGATATGTCTATATTCGACACACTTCATATTTCTTACTCTATACATCTATCTCTCTATTCAAATTCACTTCATAGCAATAGTAATAACTACAACCACCTTTTCCTATGTCGTAGATGTCATGTATATAAACAATTGATCTAGAGTTCTATATCTTTGTTGTGTTCACACTTGTTTATAAACATATCACTATGTTCTAGACTCAATTCATTATTTTTTGAATTGTAAGTTTCCCACATCTCAAATTTATACATCACCACCATAATTCTTGATCTCATTACTATCAATAGCATTTTCTAGATTCTAGTTTTGACACTCATGCACATTTACATATATTTGATTAGTTACATAGATAAATATCATTGTCTATATCATGATTCATGGCTTACTTGCATGTTCTTACATCTGACCATTAGATTGGACATATCTTTAAATATCAATCATTGATCTTGTGTTTGGCACCATGATATGAAGGTCTTTATTCAAATGGATCAACTTTAAAATGCATATGTTCGATTGATCTATGACATGATCATGCTCTCCATTGGATCCTTATACACTTATGAATGTTAAATATTAAAATTTAAAATGCATCCATTGATCTTCTTGATCTAAGCTTTTACATGCCATTGTATCTCCAAAGATGCATGATCTTCACTTCTATCTATTCATTAAATGTCAAGCTCATTATCCCATCTCATTGCTTCCTAAGTCTTTGGATCGCTTATGCTTTGCTGATATTCTCAAACTTGCTTGATATTTAACTCGACTTAGATTTTGAAAATGTGACACTTGGCATAAACATGTGTTTTCTATACATTTCTATCTGTTCCCGATATTGAGACACTTAGCATCCTAACATTACTCATTGATGATTTAACTTTAAACCACATCATAGATTTACTGTAAAAGCTTCATGAATGTGATACTTGTCACTAACACATTTACTTAGAGTGGCCTTTGATAATTTGACTTTGCTACATATTGTTAGATCATCAATCATACAATTAAGTGATATATATTGATCAACTTGGGATAAATATTAAGTCTAAGACTTAGGAAATATAAAGTCTTGATCACTACTTCAAATCAATATTTTCTAGGTCAAGGGGCTAATTTTACAATGATGACAAGGGATTAAGATATTACTTAAAATATTGGGTCCTGGCTATATCCAGTCAACATAAAAATAGAACATGCCTATTTACACCATGACTCAAACCCTTAGGGTTTAACTGAGAAACCCTATTTTGTTTGAGACCAAATATAATTCAATTTTGAGCTCATTTCTTCTGATTTGAACCTATGAACCATATTTATAGAATATTTATGAAAAACTCATAACAGATCTTCTATCTATTTACTTTTAAAATGTCCATAAATGATCTTTGTAAAATCATGACAAATTTGCATGACCTTGTGCATATTTGACTAAGTATGGGGACCATTTCAATATGCCTGGAAGGTTAATTTTGCACCTACATAAATATTGTTATGAATAGTTGCATGATCTATAATTTAGCACATAAGATCCTCTTACATAGGGAATTCCATCTATATATCCAATTACTCCTAAAGCTTTCATATGTGTAAGATATGAAATCATAAAAGTGTCTACTTAGCTTTATCTTGCAACTTGTAAATTTTACTAAGTGTTAGAAAACACTGTCAAAATACCTGGGAGCCAAACTTTACTCAAGCATATCTTTTGTCATACCATGTTTCATGACTTTATATTTAGCATGTAGAAACTAGGTTAAAAAATGAACAAACCTATATGATCATTTTATCTTTAGACCTCCATATGTGTGAATTCTAAACTCATTAATATACTTACTTGGCTCTATTTATCCCTTTTACAAATTTGTCTAAATATAGAAACTTAGTGATTTTTGTCTGAGTAGCTAACTTTGCATCCCCATATCTTCTATCGCGATTCATTACATGACTTCAAATCTAGCACATAATAATTAGGGACTAATGTGATCTCAACCATATGACTAGCTCCCATAGACTCATCCACATGTAGAAATAGTGATGCTAACCAACTACCTTCTCATATTTTTCTTGTCATAGACCCAAAATGTTTAGATGATCAATATAAAAAAATGGATGAATTCTACTCATGCACACAAGCATTCCAATTATACTTGACCTCTGATAAGATTCCTTGCATATCCTCTAATCACCATATCTATCTTAGAGCATCAATGACATCCATAATACTAATGATCTCCCTTTTAACATCAATGACAATCATATTTCCAACAATCTCCCCCTTTTTCATTGATGGCAAACTAAATTCTCTGATCTTCTAATATTTTGATCCTTCTCTAGTATTGTTTTCATTAGCTTTTAATGAGTATGAACTAAAGCTATTCATACCATACTTGCCCCCGCTTAGGCAATGACACATTTTCCTAATAATTAACTTGGACACTTGCTCTACTTCTTTGACATTTTCACTTTTTTTCCAAACTTGTACAAAGAGCATTTGCTCCTTTTCTCCCCCTTTTACCTCAATGGTAGAGGGACTCTTTATAGCTATTTTTCCAAAAATTTCCCCCTTTATTAAATAAAAAAGTTTATCCAAGAATCTACAACCATCAACTCATTATAAATTTGGAAAAGCATGCATACCTAAGTTGCCTTTTCTATCTTCTTCGAGGGATTAATAATTATTCTATGAGACTCCCCTTGGACTCATGCTCTATTAGTATGATTTAATGATGTGATGTAGGTGCCACCACTCCCAAATTTTATATTAGATACTCAAATTGTTTCTTTAAAAGAGGTTAGGTGAATGCCTATAATTTGGTCCTTGGCACATATTCCATTATGATCTCTTGATCTACAACCCTCTCTCTTAAGAAGTGATACTTGATTGATATGTGCTTGGTTATAGAATTCATCACTAGATTCTTTGATATGTTATTAGCACTTAAATTGTCACAAAGAATAGAGATAGGTGACTTGTATTCTAACTTAATGTATTTGAGTGTTTGCTTCATCCATAATACTTGAGTGCAACATGCCTCTACTACTACATACTCTTCTTCTACTATAGAAAGAGTAACTGACTCTTGATTTTTTCTTAGCCATGAAACAAGTCTATTTTAAAGGAAAAATGCACCACCACTAGTGTTTTTCTTTCATCCCCACTTCTTACCCAATCAACATCTATATATGTTGTCAAAGTTAAATACTCACTTGTAAGATATCATAGGCCATAGTCAATTGTGCTCTTGATGTATCTAAAAATCCTTTTCACTGCATTGACATGTGACTCTTTAGAAGCAACCTAAAATCTTACAACCATGCACACTTCTTGCATGATATTTGGACCTGATGGAGTTAGGTATAACAAGCTACCTATCATTAATTTTTACATAGTCTGATTTAAATCAAGGGAATCATCCTCTTTTCTCAACTTACATCCAATTATCATAGGAGTGCTAACTGGTGTGCTATCCTCCATTCTAAACTTCTTGAGCATTTCATTTGCATACTTAGTTTGGGATATAAATATCCCTTCATCAAATTATGCTATTTGTAGACCAAGGAATAAATAAATTTCTCCTAGCATAGACATCTAAAACTCACTTTGTATTTGTGGAGAAAATTATTTACACACTTTTTTATTTCTACCACCAAAGATGTTTTCATCTACATAAACAACAACAATCAAGATATGCTCACCTTCTTATTTAAAGTATAGATTGCTATCTGCACATCCTTTATTGAAACCTTATTGTTGTAGGTATTGGTCTAATCTTGATACCATGCTCTAGGTGCCTATTTTAGACCATATAAATCTTTCTTTAGTATGCACACATAATCTTCTTGTTCTGATAGCTGAAAACTTTAGTTTATTCTATGTAGACTTCTTCTTCTAAGTTCCCATTCAAGGAAGTAGACTTAACATCCATTTGATAGACTTTGAACTTATTATAAATAGATAATGCTAGAGGATAAAATGTTTCCTCAAAATATATGCCCTCAACTTGTGCATATCCTTTGCATACCAATCTCACTTTGTTCCTTATAACAACTCCATCCTCATTGAGCTTGTTTCTATAGACCCATTTTATACCTATCACATTCTTATTTGAAGGTCTTAGAACTAATTGCCAAGTTTTATTATTTTCAATTTGGCTTAGTTCTTCTTCCATGGATTTTAGCCAATTCTCATCCTTGCTGGCTTCAACACAACTCTTAGGCTTAATTTTAGACATTAGAGCAAAACTTACTTACTCCTTGTTCATTGTAGCTCTTCTCTTTGCCTAAAATCCTTAATTATTATTTACAATAATCTATTCTTTAGGATGATCCTTTTGAAAAAATATGGAGGTGACTTTTCATTAATTTCCTCATCCTCTTCATTATCTACTTCTTCTTCAAGATCTGATTCTTCAATACTGTTTTCCTTGTTAGCTTCAACACGTTTCAATCATTCTTCAACCTTGACATTGATGTTCGCTACAATCTTGTGTAGACTTTTATTATAACATACATAGGATTTGATTTGAGTGGAATAACCAAGAAATATTACTTCATCACATCTTGATTCAAAGCTCCTAATTTATCCTCTTTTATCCTTATGTAGCATTTGCTTCCAAACACTCTGAAGTACTTAATAGAGGTAGGATTTCCATACCATAACTCATAGGGAGTTTTGTCACTATTTACCCTCAGTTGAACTCTATCCAAGATGTATATTACTATTTGGAATACTTCTCTCTAGTATCCATCAGGTAACTTGGCCTCTTTATTCATTGTTTTAGCCATCTCCTTGACTGTATTATTCTTTCTCTCAACCACTCCATTTTGCTATGGAGTCCTTACTATTTAGTAATGCCTTTTGATCCCATGCTTCTAATAATAATTTATAAACTCATTTGAGGTGAATTCTACACCTTTATTAGATCTTAAACATTTGATTTTCCATCTAATATAATTCTCCACCATGGCTCTAAAGATCTTGAATCTCTCAAATGCCTAAGACTTATCCTTCAAAAAGGTTACCCATGTCATTCTTGAGTAATAATATAAAAAAAACATGAATTATTTATCTCCTTTACATCATTTTGTCTTGGTAGGACCACAAAGATCAATATTAAGAGGCTTTGTAGTTGCATACTCCTTTGTTTGAAATTTGACCCTTATCTACTTGCCTAGTTGACATTACTTACAAGTAGTGTCTATAGGTTTGGCTATCTTGGCCATGAGTCTTACACATTTATTTGAGCTTACTTTGTCTAGGTTATCAAATTTAACATGACCTATTCTTCTATGGCATAAATAACTCTCATTAGTTTTTTCTATCAAGCAACTATTACCATTCACTTCAACAAGATTATAGATGTTGGTTTCAGTCCTTTTCCCTTCTACAACTAGTCTTACAAATCTCTTTAACTTGTAGCCTTTTGCATTAAATGTGACCTTATATCCATTGTCACACATTTGATTGACACTTATTAGAATATGATTTAATCATTTAACATAAAGAATATCATGTGTAGGAAGTTTTCTATCTATGTTCAAGGTTCCTTTAACTCTGAAATTTATTACGATGTTATCTCCCAAGCTGAAAGATCCTTCCTTACATTTGCTCAACTTGATGAACTTGGTCTTGTCACTAGTCATATGCTTTGAGCAACCACTATCTATCACCCACAAATTTTGTTCCTTGACATGAAGTGTAGTTTAAGCAATCATAGATTGATTTTTCACTCTATATACATCCTTGGGTTTCTTATTTGGATTATTTTTAGAAAATTGTGAACGTTTGTTCACATTGGGAGGCACACCTTTCTTTACACTATGTACTTTTGATCTTAAAAAGCTAGTTCTACATTGTTTAGCTATGTGACCAAAGTTATTAAAATTATAGTATATTACATTAACAAAGGAGCAAATAAATTTATACTTAAAAAAATTGTTCTTCTTTTATGTACAACTCTACAATCAATATCCCTATGACCAAAATGATTAAAATTATAACAATAACTATAAAAATATGAGGAATACCTAGTCATAGCATTTCTTTGAGCAGCATAAGGAACTATTTTTAACTCTACCTTTTTCAAGTCTCTAACTTTTGTGTATCCATCTACATCAACTACCTTTGTCTTCTTCTCTTTACGATTCTTTTAAGCTTTAAATTTATTCACATCATCTATGTTTGAGTCTATCTTTTCATCCTTGAAAGCTTTCTCTTTCTTTGTTTCTAATTCTCCTTTTGCTTTGAATTTGTTAGATAGGTTAGAAGATGTACTTGTGAAACATTTTCCTTTTTCATAACCAAGAACTAATATATCTTTTGAGGGATTTTTAGAGTTGATCAATTCATCAAGAATGTCTGATCCTCATATCAACTTTAGACTTTTGTCTAGTTGTCCTTTAGCTTTTTCAAGCTCTTTTCTCAAAGCCACTATCTCTGATTCCAACTTCATCCACTCATCAAATTTATATTGTAGTTTAATTTTGATTACATCTTATATTATTTTATCCTTTTCAACTTATGTCTTTAGGCTCACTATCATTTGATAAGATTTCTCAAGAATTTTGGACATTTTATCAATTTCTTTTTGTCCAATCTTCTTTTATTTTGAGCTTTCTTTTTTCATCTAAAGCATAAATGAGATCACACTCTAGATCCACTTCACTTTCTTTCTTCTTATTCTTCTTCATCTTAGTCTTCAACTTATTCTTGATCCATAGAAGTTGATTCTATTATTATGAATAGGACTTCCTTTTCCTCAACCATAAAAGCATAGCCATTATCATCATTAGAACTATCACTATCATCCTTTGAATCATTATCTTATTTTGTGTATAGACCTTTCTTGTTTTTGAAGAAGTTCTTCTTCTTAGGATAATATCATTTCAAATTTTTATTACTCTCTACTTGTTCAGATTTATCCTTTTTAATGTGAGGGAATTTAACTATAAAATGTCCTACTTTACCATAGTTAAAGAATTTAAAGGGTAACTTACCTATGTACTTTCCAAATCCTCTCTTTAATCTTCTAATAAAGTTGGCTTCTTATTCATCAGTCTCCTTAGATTTGGATGTTGGTGCTTTTACCTTTACTAGTTTAGATGCTTTGAATACATATTTTCTCTTAAAGGTGTTTGCTTCTCCCATTCTCATTTTATAGGCAGTGAAGGTTCCATGTAATTCATCAATAATGAGTTTATCTAGATCTCTAGATTCCTCTATTGCAAAGATTTTTGAGTTATACCTTGATGGTAGAGATCTTATGACCTTCTTGACAATCATTGATTCTTTCATCTCTTCTCTAAGGCCTCTGATTACATTAACTATTTCATCTACCTTTAAGGAGGTACTCTAAAATATTCTCTTCTTCATTCATTTTAAGGCTTTCAAACTTGAACTTGAATGTTTGTAGCTTGGCCTACTTTACCTTGTCATCTCCTTCATAGATGCTCTTCAATTTGTTCTAGATATCTTGTGCATTTTGACAATGCATTAATTTAACAAACTCTAAATTAGATAGTCCACATAAAATATAATTTTTTTCCTTAACATTGCTCTCATATGCTTTCTTGGTAGCCTAATTAGTAGGAAATATAGCAGGGGTTGTATATCCATTTACCACATACATACATACATCAAAACCTAATGAGGATAAATATGATTCCATTCTTATGCTCCAAAATGCATAGTTTGATCCTTTAAATAGAGGTGCCTTGTTTGATGAAGATATTTCTTGACTAGCCATTTATGTTCACTATTCTAAGATCTACCCAAGCTGATTAAGCTTCTTCTATAGAACCAGGGCTTTGATACCAATTGTTGGAACATAACTAAATATTTACAAGGGGTGAATCAATATATCAACTAAAACTAGTCCTTTAATTAATTTTAAATCAGATTAAAAGATATATATATATATATATATATATATATATATATATATATATATATATATATATATATCAAATATGCAGAGATCACACACACACAAATACACATGACATCAAATGTATACATAGAAAACTCACTAGGAAAAACCATGATGAGAATAGCTGCTAGAATTTATCATTCTAATCCAATCCCACTCCCTAATCTGAGTACCCACTTAGCTTATTTGGTGGCACCAACCTATCAGATTATTATATAGAGCTAAAAATCTAGATTATAACATAGATTCATAAATGAATCTCATCCTTTTATTCTCTATTATAGGTCTAATCTATAACTACTCATACTCTACATAATATCTTTGTGCCTTTCTACTCGTTATCCCTCTATCTCGGTGTCTAGATATGTCTCTATTTGACACACTTCCTATTTATTGCTTTTTACCTCTATCTCTTTATTTGAATTTGATTCACAATAATAGAAATAGATTCGACCACATTTTTCTATGTCCTAGATGTCACATATATAAATAATTGATCTAGGGTTTCATATCTTTTCTATGTTCACACTCGTTTACAAACACATCACTCTATTCTAGACTCAGTTCATTATATCTTAAACTTTAAGTTTCTTGCATCTCAAATTCATGCATCACCACCATGATTCCTAGTCTTATTACTATCTATAGCATTTTTTGGACTCTAGTTTTGATGCATATGCACATTTATATAGATTTGATCAGTTACATTAATTGATCTCATTATTTTTATCATGATTCATGGCTTACTCACATGTTCTTACATGTTCCTGCATCTAACTATTAGACTTGACATATCTTTAAATATCGATCATTGATCTTAAATTTGGTGCCATGATATAATGGTCTTTATTCAAATGGATAAAATTTAAAATACATTAATTTGATTGATCTCTGATAGGCTCATGTTCTCTATTAGATCATTGTACACTTTTGAATGTTAACTATTTAACTTTAAAATACATTTGGTGATCTCCAAAGATATACAATATTTACATCTATCTAGTCATTAAATTTCAAGATCTTTATCCCATCTCATTACTTCTTAAGTATTTGGATCACTTACATTTCATCGATCTTCTCATACTTGCCTGATCTTTAACTCTGCTTAGCTTTCAATAATGTGACACTTGGCATAAGTGTGTGCCTTTTGCACATCACTATCAATTCTTGTTATTGAGACACTTGGCATCCTCACATTACTCATTGATGATTTGAATTTAAATTGCATCATATAGTTACTATGCAAGCTTCTTGATTATGACACTTATCACTAATGCATTTACTCAAAGGGGCCTTTGATAATTTGAATTTGATATGCATCATTGGATAATAAATATAAAATTAAGTGTTATCCACTAATAAATTTGGGAAAAATATTAAGTCTAAGACGTAGGAAATATAAATTCTTAATCACTGCATTGAGCTGATAGTTGCTAGGTTAAGGGGATAGTTTTACAATGACAACAAGGGCTTATGATATAACTTAAGCTATTGGGTCTTAAATATATTAATTCAACATCAAAATAGAACATTCTTGTTGACATCATGACTTAAACCCTTAAGGTTTAACTGAGAAACCCTATTTTGTTTGAGAGCAAAGATAATTTAATTCTAAGCTCATTCCTTCTCATTTGAACCTATGGACCATATTTCTAGAATGTTCATGAAAAAATCATAATAGATATTCTATCTATTTACTTTGAAAATATCCATAAATGATATTTTTAAAATCATGACAACTTTACATGACCTTTTGTAGATTTAACTAAGTATGGGTACCATTTCAATATGCTTGAAAGGCTAACTTTACACCTACATAACTCTTGTTTTGCTTAGTCACATGACATACAATTTAGTGCATAAGTTCCTCTTACATAAGGGATTCCATCCATATATCTAATTTTTCCTAAATCCTTCATACATGCAAGACATTATACCATAAAAGTGCCTACTTAGCTTTATCTTGAAACCTAAAAATTTGACTAAGTGTTAGAAAGCACTGTCAAAATGCTTGGGAGCCTAACTTTTCTCAAGCATATCTTTTGTTGTGCTACATTGTGTGACCTATGATATAGCACGTAGAAACTAGGAACAAAAATTAATACACCCATATAATAATTTTATCCTTGAACTTCCATATGTGCAAATGATAACCTCATCAATATGCTTACTTGACTATATTTAGCTCTTTTTAAAATTTGGCTATGTATAGAAAATTAGTGATTTTATCTAAGTATCCAAATTTGCATCCCCATATCTTCTATTGAAATTCATCACATGACTTCAAATCTAGTGCATAATAACTAGGGACTAATGTGATCTTAACCATATGACTAGCTCCCCTAGACTCATCCATACATGGAAATAGTAACATCAACAAACTGCCTTCTCATATTTTCCTATCATAGACCTAAAATGTTTATATGATCAATACAAAGAACTAGATGAATTCCAATTATACACACAAACATTACAATTATCTTTGACCTCTGATAGGATTACTTTCATATCCTCTAATCACCATATCTAGTCCATAGAATCAATGACATTTATAAGGCTAATGATATCCCTTTTGACATCAATGACAATAAGATTTCCAACAAAGTCAAAGTCTTCAACTTATTTTGTGATACATCCTTCCCAAATTCACCCTTATTAGGGAAAATCAATCCACCATCATTAAAAATTAAAATGTACAAGCATCAAATCAAGTAGGTTAATCTCATCCATGATTTAATCATCACCTAACATCCCAATCTACATCACCCACCCATTGATTCTTCCATTCTATCTTCTTCCTCTCTTTTTTAAGAGCCCATCTACATCCTTCATTGCTAGATGTCCTGTCGAGGTGGTTGTTGAAGCAGAAGATTGCACCCTTGGTAGGAGTTCGAGCTCCTACCTTCTTCATGTAACTATGGAAACTCACCTCTCGCTTGTGGGACCAGTGAAGTTGGAGGGGAGAGTCTTTAGATAAGGGATAGCTCCCTTTGATGCATCATGTTCATTCTAGTAAGTGCTAACACATGATGTATATATATATATATATATATATATATATATATATATATATATATATATATATATATATTGGGGGGATGAAAAGGGAGAAAGATGCAAGAAAACAAACTACTCTAAAGAGGTGATGCACCAAAATAAGTCGACCTTCTCACATCCACACTTTAAAATAGACATACACATACATACATTTCAAACTTGGCAGAAGGACCAGACTGCAAGAGATTGATAGGGAGGCTTTAGTGAGAATACAAAAAAAAAGAGATTCACCAGAGGTGCTGTGAAATGCACACTGTAAGTAATTTCTTCTATTTCTTCACTCCCAAACAGAACTCTCCTTGTCAGCTACAGAAATGGCACCTTATAGACAATAGGTATGTTGGTGTTGAACCTATGAAAGCATCAAGAAACAATGACTAAACACAAACTAACACTCAAGACATACTCAGAAATATCTATCCAAGATAGAGGTAAAAAATGTGTTTATTGATTCAGGTGAAATTTCGCCAGGGCTACGCCTTACAAATATGGAAGATAATTCTCAAATGACAAGTCCTCAATATATAGGAGAAGAAAGGAGGCCTTTTGGCACCCCTTTTTACAAGTAGCCCATTTGCATCCCCTCATTGGGAAGAGCAGGCTGCCTAAAAAATAAATGTTGTGTTGACCCTGGCTTTGACTTCAGGCCCTTTTTGACATGGCTGCACTATTTCCTCATTAACTGAGGCTGCTTCTTGAAGGCACCTACGTAGTTTGTCTGCTCATAAATATGAAATGAAGAAAAAGAGTTTCATGGTTGGCCACTTGCATCCTCTAATGTTCATTTTTTAGCCACTGTTTCACCTGCTAGAGTCACTTCTTGAATCGGCACTTCCTTTCGCCACTTAGACTATCCGCCTGCCCCATACTTGGCACTTTTTTTTCCCTATCTTATCTCTTCTGGCTCCTCTGGCCCTCGGGGGTGATCTTCTAGTGGGTCGCTGCATTTTTGGGCTTCCTTTCATGGTTAGCGCTCCTTTGGTTTGAAATAAAATGAATATTTCATTGTGTTAATTTTGACATTCACGCAGCTGTCATCACTTTGAAAACCAATAGCTAATCCACCTCCTTAAAGTTGACAGCTTTTAGGATGTCACCGCTTTGGCAATTTCCTTCAGGCTTTGTCCTATTTGGTGGGTCCTTTTTTCTTGAAGTCCCTTCTTAGCACCTTCTCGAAGGGAAGGTGACCCTTCAACCTTTGCCTTGTACCCCTGTATTTGGTCGAGAGTCCCCCGTAAGGGCACCTGCCCTTGGGGGTCCTTTGGTGGGTCGTTGTGCCCTTCCAAATTAATTATTGAGTTCCTATAGACTTTTGTCTGTGGACATTTCCTGTGGACTTTTGTCTGTGGACAATTTGCCCCGGCCCTGGCATTTGCTTTGAATTGTGGCCTAGATTCCTTCAGACTTTTTGTCTGAATGAATTCCTTCAAACAAAAAGTCTGAAAGAATTCAGGACTTTAAACAAAATCCAAACTCCTTTCAGATGCCTTTTCTTTAAAGTGCCTGCCCTCTGTAAGGGCATTTGAACTTTGAGTTGCCCTTCAGCCATCTAGGCATACCTTTGAACCAAGCCATTGAACCAAGAAATGGTTCAACAATTCAAGTGGTTTAACCATTGCACGCCAATGCCAAGTGAACCAAAGCTGATGAAATATCTAGTTAAACCAAATGATTGAACCACCTGATTGAACCAAACATTGAACCACTCACTTTGAACCAAGCTCGTTGAACCAAGCCATTGAACCAAAATTGGTTCAACGGTTCAATGGTTCAATGCTATTGAATCAAGGTGTTTGAACTGAGTGATGAACTTTTGTTGAACTAAAGGTTGCCAAACCATTTGAACCATGCCAATTGAAATCTACATTGAACTTAGCTGATTGAACCAAAACCAAAGAACCTGAAGCTTGAACCAAGCACCTGTTGGGAAAAAATGGTCAACAAATTGGTGACTCCCAGGGGAAGCGTGCCTGCTATGTTTAAAGACCAGTTGCCTTGCAGTCCATTGGGCATGAGGTCAGATGGTAGCTTAAAAATCTAATAATAGCTCTGATAAATCTTAGAACCAGTCATGCAAATTTACCTCCAAATAAATGAAAACACACACAAGACTAAGAAAACTACTACTTTTGGAACAACACTTAGGGAAAATAGGGAAAGAAAACAAGGGAAAATATATGCAAATGGAAGGAGACTCAGTGGCAATGCTTCAGATGTATCCCATTAATTGGGATATGCAATTCTTCACCATCTAACCTAGAGAATTGGAATGCATTATGCTACTTACACTAAGTGATTATGTATGGGCCACTCCATAGGGCATCAAATTTTGCATGCTTTTTAGGCTTAGCTCTGTCTTCATCCCATTTCAAGACAGTGTCTCCTTCAAAGAAATATTTTGATGAAGATTTCTTGTCAAAGTGTCTCTTTATTTACTGTTGGCAACTGGTCATAGAAGCCATGGCCCAGTCTGTCATGTCCCCTTTTTCGTGGACATTGACAGACTTGATGATTAGCCTATTATGCAACCTTCATAGGCTAATAGGATGGATAGAGGGTCATGATGGAGATTGGCTTGGATTCTATTTGAATAATTCCTATAGTTGGCTTTCATTCAGGTTATTTCAAACACATTGGGCCTGAGCTCCTATTATTTATGGATATTTGACATGCAGCGGAGCACCTTTATTTTGGTATGGTCATGTGTAGAATCACTCCCTAATTCACCAGCTTCAGTCGGTTTGAGGATCTGACATGTATAGAGGGGGATATTAATATTTGATTGATTTAATCAAATATTAATTATTTATTCTAATTTTAATTAGAAACCCTAATTCTAATTTAAGAAACCCTAATTAGGGCAAGCATATCTTTTTGAGGGTATAAGGGTTTCTCATGGAGGTGATTATTGATTATGCAATGATTATTGATTTTGATATTGAATAAATTCTTCTATGAAGATTGAGCCAAGCGTTCTAGGATTCCATTGAAGTGGAAAATGTTAACTCTTCATTGTGTGCGATTCAGAGGCTGTGAGATATCAGTTGATCTATTGCCAAATTGAGAGATAGCTTCATACAGAAGTTATCACAGAGGTTTACAGATTTGAGAGATAACTTCACACAGAAGTTATCACAGTATTTTAGGTATTTATTTATTTAGTTTTGATTCAATAAATTATATAGATAGAGATCTTATGTATTAGAGCCACATATCTTCAGATACCACTGTGATATCCCCTTCAAATAGGGAATATATTAACACAAATAGTTCTGAACAAAGATACAATCTTGCAGAATAAATTTAGATAAACAATAAACCATAGTAAATCTCTTATCTACCAATCAAATATCTTATCACTTGTTCAGATAATTACAATTACAATCTTCTCTCATACAAATAAAAGAATATTAAAATCTGGTCTTAAAACCCTGGGCTTTTGCAAATCTAGCAATTGAGCTTGAATCTAGAAATTTTGTCTCGTCTCGACCTACTGTGTCAAACACACAGTCACCGGCGTCGGTCGATATACTATCGACATCGGTCTCTATAGGTCCTTCTCTGCTGGCGTCAGTCTTTAGTCAGCCGATGTTGGTCACTGGGAGATCTCTATCTGCTGAGGTCGGTGTCTGTGTGGACCTGTACGGACCTGTATGGACTTTGTACAGCCACCAATTAAGCACAACCTATCTATTTTCAACCCTAGATCTAAAGATATGTGGCTCTAATATAGAAGATCTCTATCTATAGAATTTATTGAATCAAAACTAAATAAAGAAATACCTAAAATACTGTGATAACTTCTGTGTGAAGTTATCTCTCAAATTTGTAAACCTCTATGATAACTTCTGTATGAAGCTATCTCTCAATTTGGCAATAGATCAACTGATATCTCACAGCCTCTGAATCACACACAATGAAGAGTTGACGTTCTCCACTGCAATGGAATCCTGGAATGCTTGGCTCAGTCTTCATAGAATAATTTCTTCAATATCAAAATCAATAATCAATGCATAATCAATAATCGCCTCCATGAGAAACCCTTATACCCTCAAAAAGATATGCTTTCCCTAATTAGGGTTTCTTAAATTAGAATTAGGGTTTATAATTAAAATTAGACTAAATAATTAATATTTGATTAAAACAATCAAATATTAATATCTCCCTCTATACATGTCAGATCCTCGAACCGACTGAAGCTGGTGAACCAGGGAGTGATTCTACACATGACCATACCAAAATAAAGGTGCTCTGCTACATGTCAAATATCCATAAATAATAGGAGCTCAGGCCTAATGTGTCTGAAATAACCTAAATGAAAGCCAAATATAGGAATTCTACAAATTGAAGCCAAGCCAATCTCCATCATGACCCTCTATCCATCTTATTAGCCTACGAAGGTCGCATAATAGGCTAATCATCAAGTCTGTCAATGTCCACAAAAAAGGGGACATGACAATCCGCCCCTCAAAAAATTGCTTGTCCCCAATCAATCTCGGAATAATGAACCACTCGATCCACCTGGATCCCAAATGTAGTTATGCTCTGCACAGTTGTAAATCAATGCAAGTACCTGCAATATCATCAGAAGTAGAACAAAGAGAAATTGATAATCAAACTGGCGAATGAAACTCAACCAAACTCTAAAAGGACAACTGCCATAGTCAAGAACACATGAGAAACAAAATCTCAAAGTATGATAACCCAAGTAGAATGGACAACTCCAACTTCCAATTCCATCTACAAAAGATGGTGCCAATCCATCCCATAACTGATCCCTCTGTAAAAGTGGCACAACCAACTGTACCACACTGTCATCTGTGTGAGAAGAATTAATCTAGAGACTCGACTCCACTGGTATGCCAAACTCATCAAGACCAGGTACTCCTAAATCTTGAACATGTGTGTCCACCTCAACAACATGTTCCTCATCAATAGCTACAAAAACATACTCATCACCAATACTCAATGTACTAACCTCTGAGTATACCTCCACACTTTGAATGCAAGCATCAGACTCATCCTTATCTAACTCTGAAGAAGCTACTACTAAAAATATCTCATCATCATAATCTCCAACTCCCTCATCATCTACAACTAACTGAGAGTCTGAACCCCCATGACTAAGCTCATCCACATGTCTTGTAGAATCCTGGTGAGGCACCTTCATTGCCTCTACCTTAGGCTCTAAAGCCTCTGCCTCTGACTCCTTAGAACTATCATGCTATTCAAAATCTTCAAATTTCAAATCCTCATAATACTCCCATATCACTCGATATGCCTTGCCCTTAGGCCTCAAATGACAATTGTGGTTGGCATCATATGGATCTTTGTAGTATAAGCAAAGCTTCCTCCGGTGTAGACCGTTAAGAGCCTCTCGATCCAAAGGTGGTGATGATGGGTTGGCCTTTGAATCATTCTTAACAAACGTAGGCCATGTAGGCCTATCAGCAATCCTAGAATGGGTCAACTATGGTCTTTGATTAATAGTAGCACCCCTATTATCTCCTTGCTCCCCATTCTATCAAACACATGTGTTCATCCTCTCTACCAGAGTAGTGAGTGCCTGTCTCATCTACTGCTAGCCTGTAACCATAGCTCAGTAGAATTCTTTGGTGTCCTGATCATCATTATGTCTATCACTCATGGTGACCTTGCTGATTCAATCTACCCACTCTACCCAATAGGATGGTAGGTCATTAGCTCTGATGTGCCCGATAGGATGGTAGGAATTTAACTCTGATCTACCCAATAGGATGGCAGGAATTTGGCTCTGATACCACTATGGTATCCCCTTCAAATAGGGAATATATTAACACAAAAGCTCTGAACAAAGATATAAATTCTATTGAATAAATTCAGAAGATAACAATAATATAGTCTCTCACTAACAAATCATAGATCTTATCACTTGTTCTTCTAGATGATTACAATTACAATCCTCTCTTATGCATATAAAGAATATGAAATACAGTCTTGAAAACCCTAGTTTTGCAAATTTGGTAATTGAGCTTGAATCTAGAAATTCTGTCTCGGCCTGCTGTGTCAAACACATAGTCACTGGCGTCAATCGATATGCTACCGATGTCGGTCATTGTCGGTCCTTCTCTGCTGATGTCGGTCTTCAGTCGGCTGATGTCGGTCACTGGGGATCTCTGTCTGTCGAGGTCGGTGTCTGCGTGGATCTGTACAGACCTGTATGGACTTTGTACGGCCACTAATTAAGCACAACCTATCTATTTTCAACCTTAGATCTAAAGATATGTGGCTCTAATACAGAAGATCTCTATCTATATAATTTATTGAATCAAAACTAAATAAATACCTGAAATACTGTGATAACTTCTATGTGAAGTTATCTCTCAAATCTGTAAACCTTTGTGATAACTTCTGTATGAAGCTATCTCTCAATTTGGCAATAAATTAGCTGATATCTCACAGCCTCTGAATCGCACATAATGAAGAGTTGACATTCTCCACTGCAATGGAATCCTGGAACGCTTGGCTCAGTCTTCACAGAAGAATTTCTTCAATATCAAAATCAATAATCAATGCATAATCAATAATCACCTCCATGAGAAACCCTTATACCCTCAAAAATATATGCTTGCCCTAATTAGGGTTTCTTAAATTAGAATTAGGGTTTCTAATTAAAATTAGACTAAATAATTAATATTTGATTAAAACAATCAAATATTAATATCTCCCTCTATACATGTCGGATCCTTGAACCGACTGAAGCTGGTGAATCAGGGAGTGATTCTGCACATGACCATACCTAAATAAAGGCACTCTATAGCATGTCAAATATCCCTAAATAATAGGAGCTCAAGCCCAATGTGTTTGAAATAACCTAAATGAAAGCCAACTATAGGAATTTTGCAAATCAAAGCCAAGCCAATCTCCATCATGACCCTCTATCCATCCTATTAGCCTACAAAGGTCGTATAATAGGCTAATCATCAAGTCTATCAATGTCCATAAAAAAAGGGGACATGAAGGACTGACAGTGACCGACATTGACAGTATATCGACTGATGTCGACGATTGTGTGTTTGACACAGCAGGCTGAGACAAAATTTCTAGATTCAAGCTCAATTGCCAGATTTGCAAAACCAGGGTTTTCAAGACTGTATTTCATATTCTTTATATGCATAAGAGAGGACTGTAATTGTAATCATCTAGAAGAACAAGTGATAAGATCTGTGATTTGCTATTAAGAGACTATATTATTGTTATCTTCTGAATTTATTCAACAGAAATTGTATCTTTGTTCAGAGCGTTTGTGTTTCTATATTCCCTATTTGAAGGGGATATCACAGTGGTATCAGAGCTTTTTCTTGGAAAAAAGGAGCCCCTAAGTAAGGGACATCACAGTGGTATTAGAGCTATTTGTGTTTTCTATATTCCTTATTTGAAGGGGATATTACAGTGGTATCAGAGCTTTTGCTTAGAAACAGGAGCCCCTAAGTAAGGGATATCACAGTGGTATCAGAGCTTTGCTTAGGAAAAAGGAGCCCCTAATTAAGGGACATTACAGTGGTATCAGAGCTTTGCTTAGGAAAAAGGAGCCCCTAAGTAAGGGACATCACAGTGGTATCAAAGCTTTTGCTTAGATAAAGGAGCCCCTAAGTAAGGGACATCACAGTGGTATCATAGCTTTTGCTTAGAAATAGGAGCCCCTAAGTAAGGGACATCACATAGTCCCTTGTCTCTTGGAGGTCCATCAGCTCGCACAGCCTAACCTCCATGCTACTTATTCTAATTTCAGCTGGCGAGTGAGGTCCAATGCCGATAATTCAAGTGAGATGGGAAGCCTAACTTCCCTTTCATATATGAGCATATATGGAGAATTTCTGATTGCTCTCTTTGGAGTGATTCGATCAGCCCACAGAGCTATTTTTAGCTTGGCATGCCAAGTCCTCTAATTTTCTTCCATGGTCCTCTTTAAGATCCTAATCAAATTTTTATTAGTGGACTCAGCCAACCCATTCCCTTATGGGTAATAATTAGATGAAGTGCTGAGATATATACCATACCTCAATGCCCATTCACTTGTTTTGGTTCCCAGAAACAAGTTAACAACTGAGATTATGGTGGTTGGGACCCTGAATCTTGTCACCACATCCTCATAAAATTCTAAGACCGCATTTTCATTTGCCTCCTTTAGAGCAACAGCTTCCACCCACCTTGTGAAATATTTTGTGGTGGTCAAGACCCACTTGTGTCCAGCACTAGAGGGAGGATTAATCATCCCTATGAAGTCTAGGCCCCACTGCATGAATGGTTGTTCCACCTAAATAGGCTATAGAGGCATGGTAGCCAACTGTTGTTTCCCATCAAAAAGTGCACACTTCTGACACTTTCTTACCCAAGCATGGGTGTCCCGAAAAAGAGTAGGCCAAAAATAGCCATCTCTCATTATCCTTGCTACAGTAGCTCTAGGAGCAAAATGACCACCTGCTGGCCCATCATGGAACTCAGACAGTACCTTATCAGCCTGGTTTGGGTCAATGCATCTTAGAAGGACCCTGGAGAGATCCTTTCGAAACAATACTCCATCAACCAAAACATAAGGGAGAGACTGGAGCCTAAAGTACCTTCTTTTAGTCTTATCAAGACTCTGTGGGCACTCACCAGTGAGAAGGAAATGCCTCAGGTCTAATGTCTAGTCCTCTATGATAGCTGGTTCTTCTACTATAGCTACATCATGAATTAATAGGCTATCTTCCCCTTTCTACTTGAAGTCCACAACAAGGTGTTCACACAGGCCTCTACCCCTCACTAGCTTGGTGATCTTGATGTCTACATCATACTCCATCACCTTGGTGATCCACCCTGCTCTCTTCTCATTTAGGTCTCGATTGGTCAAGAAATCCTTGACGCTAGGATGTGGAACCATGAGGTGAATCTTTTTGTTAGACAACATATGCCTGAATTTCTTTAGGCTCTGCACTACTGCCAGGACTTGCTTCTCTACATACATGTATCTAACTTCAAAATCCTCTAACCCTTGGATAAAAAAATCAAGTGGTTGCTTGAGGTCATCACCATTTGCTTGGGTAAGCATGGCAAAGATCACCTCTTCATTGCTAAAAGTGTAGAGGTTGAAGTCTTTGTTGAAGTAGGGGCTGATCAAAGTAGGAGCCTGAGTTATGGCCTGCTTGATGGCTTCAAAGCTATCATTCCTTCGTGTTGTCCACTTGAACTCCTCACCCTTGCTTAGCATAGAGGTTAGTGGCTTGAGTATCTCTATGAAATTTGGAATGAATCTCTAAATAAAATTTATCCTGCCAAAGAAACTCTGTAGGCCTTTCTTGTGCTTAGGTAGGGACATCTCTAGGATAGAATGAAATCTCTCGGGGTCAATGGATAAGCCTTACCTAGACATGATGTGGCTAAGGAGTTTCCCCTCATGAATAACAAACACACATTTCTTTGGGTTAAGAGAGATGCTAAACTCCCTACACCTTTCAAAAATCTGCCTGAGGTGTTTCATGTGTTGGCTCGCTTCCTTGGAGAACACCGTCACATCGTCGAGGTATACCAACACATTGTTGTTTATCAAGCCTCCAAAAGCCATGTCTATGGCTTACTATAAGGTAGCACCAGCATTAGCTAGCTTGAATAGCATCTTCTTGTAGGTGAAAGTTCCCCATTTAGTAGTGAAGGCTGTTTTGTGCTGGTCACAACCTTGCATGAGAATTTGATTATACCCTAAATATCCATCCAAGAGGGAGAAATGCTTGCTACCTATTACCTTATAAAGGATCCACTCCATGTTCGGGAGGGGACAATGATCTTTTAAAGAGACTTTATTAAGGTCCCTGAAATTGACACATAGACTGATCTCCCCATTCTTCTTTCTAATAGGAACAAGATTGGCCAGCCAGGAGGAATGTTTGATTGGAAATATAATCTTGGACTCAATCAATTTGTCCAGTTCCCTCTACATGAGAGGCTCAATTGTTAGGTTGACAGGTCTCTACTTTTGCATGACTGGCTTGGAACCTTCTTCTAATTTGATGGTGTGCTAGGTGAGTCTTGGGTTAAAGCCCTTCAAATCACTGTAATCCCATGCAAAAACATCAGCAAACTCCTGACACAACAAAATGAAAGCCTACTTTTCTTGAATCGTGCAATTTTTTCTAAGCACAAGTAGGTTGTCCTTGAAGATATCAACCCTTTTGTAATCCTCCTCCTTAGTTGTGATGCATGCCTTGTCATTTCTCAATTAGTCATCTCCATTGAAGATGCTCTCAAGAGTGACCAAACCTTTAGGGAGATTATTGTTCTTTAATTAAACAATTTGGTTGCCATATTGCTACTGCAGCTTCACCTAGTTCTATGTTATGAACTCAGCCTCCTCCCACAATAAGAAAGCTATTTGTTGGTCATTTTTGAAAACTTGCCAATTTGTAATGTTGTTAGGGATGGAGGGCCAAACTACCACCTTCAAGCAACATGAACCACAGTCTTGACTTATCTCCCTGGAAACATCAAACTAAGCACCAATTGCTGCTAGCCTATCCACCTATTTGTTCTACTCTCTAGGAATGGAGGCGATACTGAAAGTGAGGAAATCTTCCACCAAGTCCCAGAACCTATGCTTGTAGGACTTTAGCAAGGAATTCTTGGTTAGATTCAGGCCTCTCACCTGATTTATAATCAGCTCATTGTCTCCCAAAACTTGCAACTCTTTGATCCCTCTTTTTCTTGCCCATTCTAGACCATAGATAAGGGACTCATATTCTGCAACATTGCTTGTGCAATAAAATTGGAAATGTAAAGCTAAAAAATATCTCTCCTTTGAAGGGGAGACTAACATCACTCCACCACTAGCTCCCAGCCTACTTCTAGAATCGTCAAAATACAACTGCCATAGGCCTAGGTCCTCTTGGCTTGCCTTCATTATATTTGGTACGAAGGTGCCCTCTTTGTGTATGTAGTAGACTCCAAGGCCTGCCTCCTCTATGAACTTGTAAGGATCATGCTTGAAGTTATCATTTCCCCACTCATCCAAGAGTAGGTCTACAACTCCTTCAAGAGTAGAGGACATAGATTGGTCTGTCTGGGACTCTTCTGGGTCGATAATGGTGTAACTAACATTCACTACCTTGGGTGAATATGGTTCAAGATGGTCCTTATAGAGTGGCTCAGATTCAATCTTTACCTTGGTCCTAAAAACTAGATAGGACCAATTCGCTGCTAGATAGCCACCTATCTTTGACGTGAAGTCCCTGGACAAGTGAATTGTGAAATAAGGAGGAACATTTGCTACCACTATATTATAGGGAATTGAGAAGGTTGGGCAAGCATGCAATGTCAAGCTTAAACCCTTCAAAATCCCAACTATTTTTGTAGGTGTCCCATCTAGCTGTAGGACTCCCTTATTCATCTCTTCATATTTCAATCCCATCTTGTCAGCTATGCATTTGGGCATCACTGAGGTACTAGCCCTACTGTCAATGATGCAGTTGTGCACCAAGAAATCTCCTATGACTAAGGACACATAAAAAGAGGAAATTTTCTCTTCCTTATTTACCTAAATTGAAGTGGAAGGTTGTCCATTCATCATTAAGATGTTATCAACCCTTTTGGGATAGCTTGTTAGTCTAGCTCATGCAATTCTCTTTGTAGCATGTCCTTTTGTCCTAGTAGAGACAATGAATCCCATAAGGATATTTTTATATGCAGCTTCTTCATCTAGTCTACTATATTGACTTGAGGACTGCCCCCTTCAATTTTTCCTTGGGGCTAATTCCAACCTGAGCTATAGGCCAAGGGGCTGAAAGTGCAAATGGCAGTCTGAAATTTGGGGCTTTCTGATTTGAGTGTGATGGAGAAGGAGCAACTATCAATTGGGTAGTCACTTGGGCTTCTCCCATTTCCCTCCTCTTGAATCTTGTGTTAACTGCAACACAGTCAGCTTGATTGTCTACAATGCCCACATAATTCACTGAATAAAATTCCCCTTCTAGATGATTCATGAGGGTAGAATCAGGCTGGGCCTGATTGCTACTCATACTAGGTTGCATTGAAGGCTCGAAGACTTGGGGTTGAGCAGTTGCCTGATTGTCTGCATTCTAGAAATAACCCATCATCTCATTTGTATAAATAGCCTATTCCTGACCATATCCCATGGTCAAACAAATTTGCTATTGTTGTACTAGATTGTTCTGAATGGGCACCATGACCTTAGATGATGAAAGGGGGCTTGAGTTGTAGTTTTGAAATGGCCTAGTCTGAGTAAGCTAACCCTGTCCTTGATTATAGTTTTGGAAAGGGGGTCTAGGGGCTTAACCATAATGCTGGTATCCCTAATTTGGTCTATTGCTTTGAGCCTGCTGCCTTTTAAGAGCTACAAGTTCATTTGACATGCTCTGCAATAGACTCTTAACCTCATGAAGCTCATTGGATGGAACAATAGCTGGCTTATCTATGCTAGGTAGAGGAGCTAATGTGGGAGCAATGACCTGAATTAGAGGTAGCATTTTTGGGAAAAGTGGCATGTGAGGTCTAGGGGCTATTTTCCCAGCCTGTACTAAGCAATTTTCAGCTGCTATGGCTATGTCATAAGCAGTAGGTAGTATATGCCCTCCCATGGATTGTATCATCACAACAATATCACTATTTAATGCCTTTAAATAATATAGGAAAACATAGCTGGGAGTCAGTCTTACCAAGATGGGGATTCTATCCTAAGTCTTCTAAAATTGTGTGTTGAAATCCTACATATATTCATGTGGAGTTCTCTTTATGGTCATCAGCTGCTCAAAAAGTGAGAGGTCATCGCTCTTTTCACCAAAATGGTCTATTAGCTAAGTACCCAATTCATTCCAAGAATGGATTAAATTTATAGGCAAGGTCCCGTACCAGTCAAGAGCCTTGCCTTTGAGAGACAATGCTAGCAATCTGATGGCAATTCCTTTGTGACATTATGAATATTGTAGAGGTTAGCAATATTCCTAATGTGGTCAATGACTATAATGGGCCCCTCTCCATTGAAAGAAGGCACATTTTTGAGGGTTGTTCTTGGGATTGGATCATAACGTGGGAGATTCAAGGGGTTCTGGCCATGAGAAGCCTCAAAGGGCAATGCCATAGTTGGGATGGGCTGTAATTATGGCTCTATTGCATATGCGTCCCTTGTAATGGGTCTAGGAGGGTGGCTTGTTGAATAAGGATGGGTCTTCTCAAACCTTAGCCTTTTTATTGAGTTCAAAGGCAACTCAACAAAATCGAAGGGAACCCCTTTATAAGTAGACCGTGTGGTGACTTTAGGCATAGAAAGTTAAGAAACTAGTCTTGATTAGAAAACTAAAGCTCTTACCAGTGGAGTCACCAGATAATGGAAATCTTGATTTGTTATAACAAGACCAACATCAATCCTGAAACCTTACTGAATTATCAAACTGTGTCCCATCGGGCGTGCCAAAACTGTTGACGTAGAAGATTTCACCCTTGGCAGGAGGTCGAGCTCCTACTTTCTTCACACAACTATGGAAACTCCCCTCTCACTTGTGGGACTGGTGAAGCTAGAGGGGAGAGTCTCTAGATAAGGGCTAGCTCCCTTTGATGCATCATGTTCATTCCAATAAGTGCTAACACATGTGTGTGTATATATATATATATATATAGATATACTGGGGGATGAAAAGGGAGAAATATGTAGGAAAACAAACTACTCTAAAGAGGTGATACACCAAAATAAATCGACCTTCTCACATCCACACTTTAAATCAGACATACACATACATACACTTCAGACTTGGCAGAAGGACCAGACTGCAAGAGCTTGACAAGGAGGCTTTAATGAGAATACAAAAAAAAGAGATTCACTAGAGGTGCTGTGAAATGCACACTGTAAGTAATTTCTTCTATTTCTTCACTCCCAAATAGAACTCTCCTTGTTAGCTACAGAAATGGCACCTTGTAGACAACAGGTATGTTGGTGTTGAACCTATGAAAGCATCAAGAAATAATGACTAAACACAAACTAACACTTAAGACATACTCAAAAATATCTATCCAAGATAGAGGTAAAAAATGCATTTATTGATTCAGGTGAAATTTTTCTAGGGCTATGCCTTACAAATATGGAAGATAATTCTCAAATGACAAGTACTCAATATATAGAAAAAGAAAGGAGGCATTTTGGCACCCCTTTTTAAAAGTGGCCCATTTGCATCCCCTCATTGGGAAGAGTAGGCTACCTAAAAAATAAATGTTGTGTCGACCCTGGCTTTGACTTCAGGCCCTTTTTGACATGGCCGCGCTATTTCCTCATTAACCGAGGCTACTTCTTGAAGGCACCTACGCAGCTTGTCTGCTCATAAATATGAAATGAAGAAAAAGAGTCGCATGGTTGGCCACTCACATCCTCTAATGTTCAATTTGCATCCACTATTTCACCTGTTGGAGTCACTTATTGAATCGGTGCTTCCCTTTGCCACTTGGACTATCTGCCTGCCCCATGCTTGGTACTTTGTTTTTTTCCCTATCTTGTCTCTTCTGGCTCTTCTGGCTCCCAGGGGTGATCTTCTAGTGGGTCACTACATTTTTGGGCTTCCTTTCATGGTTAACATTCCTTTGGTTTGAAAGCAAATGGCTATTTCATTGTGTTAATTTTGACATTCATGCGACCGTCATCACTTTGAAAAACCAATGGCTAATTCACCTCCTTAAAGTTGATGGCTTCTAGGATGTCACCGCTTTGGCAATTTCCTTTGGGCTTTGTCCTATTTGGTAGGTCCTTTTTATTGAAGTCCCTTCTTAGCACCTTCCCAAAGGGAAGGTGACCCTTCAACCTTTGCCTTGTACCCCTGTATTTGGTTGAGAGTCCCCCACAAGGGCACCTTCCCTTGGGGGTCCTTCGATGGGTCACTGTGCCCTTCCAGATTAATTCCCAGGTTCTCATAGACTTTTGTCGACAGACATTTCCCGTAGACTTTTTTTTGCAGAAAATTTGCCCCAGCCCCAGCTTTTGCTTTAAATTGTAGCCCAGATTCCTTCAAACTTTTTTTTTTGAAGGAATTCCTTCAGACAAAAAGTCTGAAGGAATTCAGGACTTTAAACAAAATTTGAACTCCTTTCAGCTACCTTTTCTTTAAAGTGCCTGCCCTCCACAAGGGTATTTGAACTTTGAGCTACCCTTCAGCCATCTAGGCATACCTTTGAACCAAGAAATGGTTCAACGGTTCAAGAAGTTCAACCATTGCGCACCAATGCCAAGTGAACCAAAGCCGGTGAACTATCTAGTTAAACCAAATGATTGAACCACCCGATTGAACTGAACGTTGAACCACTCGCTTTGAACCAAGCTCATTGAACCAAGCCATTAAACTAAAATTGGTTCAATGATTCAATGGTTTAATGCTATTGAATCAAGGTGTTTGAATTGAGTGATGAACTTTTGTTGAACTAAAGGTTGCTGAACTATTTGAACCATGCCGATTGAAATCTAAATTGAACTTAGCTGATTGAACCAAAGCTGAAGAACTTGAAGCTCAAACTAAGCACCTGTTGGGCAAAAAATGGTCAACAGTGGCATCATCCATAATGTTATTTTGTCATCATCATCTAATTTTAATACATATTTTTAAAACTTCTTATTTATTTTAAAATATGTTACTCCACCCATAATGTCTCACAACACCTTCTCAAAGAGGGAAAAAATGTAGACATGTAAAATCAGACACTTTGTATCAATTTTAAATATCCACTAACATTATTATAAATCATTAAATCAATTATTATGTTCCCACTAATGTTCATAATATATGACCATTTCCCCCTTTTATCAATTAATCTTTTCTTATATTATCACATCCTATCCCACCAATTTCAAATCACTTCCCATTGTTAATTAAGATTTTTTAATTAGCTTAATCATATTATAGTGGAAAATTCCATATATTTTTGAAATTCCCATTTTATAAATTCATATTTATTAATATCTTCATCATGTAATAGCTTGCTAATTTAAACTTCATTAAATATTCCTCTTTCCCAAGGAAATTTAATGGAATTGGACAATGTGTAAGGTTTACCTTCCATACTCAATCTTTTTTTCCACTCTTAATCTCCCCCATTTATGAGGATGGAGAATTAATCCTCATCCATCTATTTTTATCTTGATCCAAAAATACACATTCATCATCCAAATTTATAAGTTAGAGGTTTTCTTGCTCATTAGAACATGACCAAATAGTGTAGTGAAGCTTTGCCAAATCATAAGGCCATAATAAATTAATCATCAATCATTATCAAATTAGTCATCTATATTTGAAGTGGAATTTTTTCATGTGTGACCATGCACCATTGATCAATTCCTTTTGAAGCTACACCTATGCCAATTCAATCTTGAATTCTAACAAGATGGATAAATCCAAAAGGGAAGGTAAAATTGTTTGATTTGTCTTCTATTTAGTTTTATTATATCTTTCTTGACCTTGACCAATATGAGGACTCATACTTAGGCTATGTGTATTTCATTTTAATTTCATAATAACATCACTTACCCATCATAATCATGTGGTTCAAAGTACCCATACAATGCAAAAAATGGAGATAATTTTGGATGAAGTACGGAAGGAAATTTGATACCACTATTTTACTAATAATAGTCAATGAATCCATCTTTTTTTATTTGATAAAAAACATGAAGATAACATTCTAGTATTTTTTCACCACCTCTATTTTATCATCATATTAAGGATGATATGCTGATGTATGAGCTAACTGAGTACCCAAACATGAGAATAAATTAGTCTAAACATTAATAATAAAGATATGATCATGATCACTTACTATGATCTTTGGGATTCCATGTAGCTTTTTAATTGTATCCAAAAAAAAAATTCTACCATTTTTGCTAAAAATAGATGTCACAAGGCATAAAAATTGGCATGTTTTGTGATCCTATCCATGATTACCATGATGATATTTTATCTTTTAAATTGGGAAACCCTACTATGAAATATTGGGGTGTTAATTTTATTAACCTTGTTTTGATAACAAACCAAGCATTTGGCCAATTTTTTTTAGATATACCCTTTGAGTCCTTCCCAAAATAAATCCTTATTGATTTTATGATAAATTTTTAATAATACTAAATTTACCATACTGGATAAGCATGGATATCTATAAGGACCTTGTGCATAAGGAAAGCATTATTGCATGGGTACAACCTATCTTTATATGTTAGGACATTTCCTTTATAAGAATAATTTTGGGACATTAGGATAGTTCTAGAGCCTCTGAATCAAAAATTGCATATCATTTTCATTTTCCCACTCTGATCTTATCTCATCCACCTTATTTACCTTCCATATTAACATTTTAGATAATAGTTCCTCTATGTAATAATCCTTCATTGATAGTGCATATACCACTATAGTATCATTTCCTTTCTTATATATTATTTTAAAGTCATATCCCAACATTTTGGTCACCCATTTTTTATATTCTTCAAATGAAAACCTATGTTCCAAAATGTATTTTAGACTATTTTTTTTTTCATTATAAAGTGTCTACCCATGAGATATGACCTCCATTATTTGAATGTTTGAACCATTATCTCCTTCTTATTGATAGGCCTTAGTAAAGCCTTACCTTTGGGATAAAAATCTCAAATGTAATTAGGTTTAAACAAAAGTGTGGATAAGAGTAGATTTAGAGTTGTGTAATTATGGTGAAGCTAAATTCCATGAAGATGGAGTCTAATAATGAGATGGAAGAAAGGATGCACAAATATAATGAAAAATTTGACAAGGTAATTGATGAAAATGATCAAATATGGATGTGAGAGCCTAACATAGGATAAGTTTTTATAATACATGAGAAGCAAAAAGGGCATATGGAAGGTTTGTATAAAGATGAAATACAATCCTTTATTTATGAAGATGTGAACATGGAAAGTTAAATATTTGAAGAAAATCTATGGGAAGATGATGATTGGATTTATAAAGATAATGAATATGTGGTATGTAAATAAGGTGAAGGAGGATATAACTCTGATTCACTAAACATCAAAACTCTTACACATATAAATTTAGAGGAATAAAACAATTTAAAATTGTTCAAGGTAAAGATATATAAATTAATGTGACATGATTATTTTCATTTGGATTTATTTTTTCCAAATTTTGAAGGAAAAAGGAAATACATGTGTAGAAATGAGAATGCACACAAGAAAGAGTGGAGAAGAAAACCATTGTAGAAATAAGATGGGCTAGTGTATAAGGTCCACTAGGTGGAATGAACATTCCATTAGTGAACTTAAAATCATAATTCATGGAGGCATTTCACATGTGATCTTTGGGATGATTATGACTGTAGGAGGAGGGGATCCTAATAGATGAATAAGAGGTATTGCATATAGGAGAGATACTCAATGATGACAACAACAACAATAATTGGTGACTAATATGAAAATTTTGATTAATTTTCCATAATATATGGGAATAAGGATGCCAATAAACACATTAATAAATGTGAGATCACATGTCATGAAGGGAGTCAATACATAGGACAAAAGGCTAGCCAATTTATAATAACATTGTTGGATCATGTGCATACATAGTACTAAAATTATGACCTAAATAAGAGGATGGAAAACTTAAATGAATTAAATAATTAATTTATAAAAGAATCCCATATTCCCTAGTTTCAATGAGATAGAATGTATGCCATTAATGAGATCAAGCAGGGTGTAAGTGAAAGAATATGTGCATATAATGCATATTTTAAGACATTTTCAAATTTTCTTATAAGATCCACCCATTAAAACATGCACAATAATTTTTCAATCAATTTTTTCTTTCTTTCATAATAAAACTAGAAATGAATATTTTTTCTATGTGGATGAAGAACTAGATGCTTCTCACTTAAAATCAAAGTTATAGGGAAATTCAATATAATAATAAACATATTTATTAAATACCATATTTCAAAGATGGTGGCGCAACTATATATTCTTTCAAAAATTTCTACATAGGAGGTGTCAAAACCATCATGGTGTCTCACATGTGAAGTTGAGGGTCACACCAAGGATAATTAGACAAATACTAAGATGAAATTTGTAACATTATCATGTGAAGTTTCCAAGGGAAATAATGAAACATGAAATTCTGTTTGGTTATGATGTTATGATAAAATCAAAGTCATTTATTAATATACTATCTATGATGTGAACACACACAAAATAAAGAACTACATACTAATAAATGATATTAAGGAAATAAATGAGATGGGCTACACCAAGCTATCATCATGAAAAATACACAATATTGAGGTGTTAATTAAAATTAGGGATGCTATAATCAACCTCAAAGTGATAGGTTTAACCAAAATTGAGGTGGGGTTTTACCAAATTTAAGATGGAGGGAATTCCTAAAACCAAGAGAGAGGTTACAATTAGGGTAATGGATTCAATCAAGATAGAGGTTATAATCAGGTAGAGTAACATGGGGGAACAAAGGAAGATGTGGTATAGGCAAAGGACATGGATCTTTAACTTTATTCAAGTGTGGTAGAGGCCACTATCAAAAGGATTTTACCAATTATCCTAGTTTTAAATTTTATTCACATGCCATCTATGACCTAAAATATTTAGTATGCAATTATACCCTCCAAAAATAAATCTATAATAGTCAAAGTGGTGCCTATTTTGAGATGCATTAGACTACCATAATGTTTGGAGAGAGTATACATATACTAGTGGGGATTCAAACCCAAGTCTAATAGACTACCCAAAATTATAGAAATTATGGTCTTGTTGGTAGTTTTAACTTTTCTTCATTCACTTAATAAAGAGAATTTAACACTATTATTATTATTATTATTATTATTATTATTATTATTATTATTATTATTATTATTATTATTATTATTATTATTATTATTATTATTATTATTATTATTAATACAATAGTTTTTTTTAGTGTTAATGAGGATGAGAATGGAAAAAACTTAGAAATATTGATATCCATATATATTTGTATATACCATCCTGAATCGATTGATTAGATTATGTAGAAGGTATATTTCATTAAATAAGCCTTTTCTATTTTTCATATAATTTTTTTTAGAGATGTCTAATTATATTTTTAGTGGTCAAAGTAGTCATAATTTTCATCTAATTAATTTTAGACTCATCTAAATTGACAACTGGTGCATTGTCTATGTTTTTATAGGTGTCATTAGAGATCTGACACTTTTTTCATTGAGACAACTCATGCTTCAATCATGTATTGGGTAATAAATTTTTTTTTATGGAAGATACATATTTCATTGACAAATGTGACATATCATTAAACTTTACATGTCTATTTTCTTGGGAATGTTTGAGTCCATCACTTGAAATACCCTATAATTAATTCTCACCATAACCACCCAACTCAAATTTAAATATTTTACCACTTTCATGATCTATATCACCTTTCCATTCCCCACCACTTCACCATTTCTCAATCTTGATGTGAAATGAAATGTCTCCTCTTCACATAACTCATTGTCATATGAAGGAACACAACCTCATTTTCCATTATCACCTCCATAAAAAATATTAGATTATTATTTCTAAATTATTTATACATAAAATGTGATATGGGGTTAGTGGCCATGGGTTTATAGTGAATTATGATTTTTGAGCTACACTCTTTAACTTTACAAAACCCCACTTTACCAAAATATTATATTACATCCATTTTCTGACATAACTTGTGCCTTTAGGGAAACTATTAGTTTAATTTATGTGGCAATAAAAATACAAAAAATTACCCATTATCTAATTTTAACCTCAATGATTTCCAATCATGACCTAATTTTGATGGTCGTATGATCATATTTACATTTTTTACTATAAAATACAATTAATTTTTTAAGGAGACCATATTAGATGAAAGGTAAAAATTTAAGCTAACCATAAAAAACTATAAAGGATATATATTATCTAATATTTATTTATTATACTATAAATTATATTCATATTTGAAGGGAAATTTTGAATAGATAGTTGTCATAAAAACCATCACAATAGGTAGGGTTGACTACCAAATTTAGGCACTGATCCCAAATCATACAATTTGTATCAGTGTCACCAAAGCCTAAATTTTTTGATTGACCCTACCTGTCATGATTTTTTTATGAAAATTATCTATTAAACATTTCCCTTTAAATTTTAATATAATTAATAGTGGGAGGAAACATTAGGAAATATGTATATATTTACTATAATCCTTTATATTTTTTGATGGTCTACCTAAAATTTTACCTTGCATATAATACAGTCTCTTGAATAAATTAATTGTATTTTATGACTAAAAAACATAAATACAATCATATGGCCATCAATTTAGGACTTGGGGGTCATAAATAAAGAAAATAATATTCATGCATTCATATTTTTTGGCTAACATTTACTCAACCCATGACAATGTGTAATGACATTTATTATCCTGGCTATCAATCGACGCACAATATTAATGGTGTTAATATACAAGATAAGTGTCATGTAAACCCAATTAATTTTAAGATCTTGTCAAATTTTAATGGGTCTATAAATAAAATGAAAGGTAGTATGGCCATGTTTATAATCTAGGTTAACAATTCTACATATTAACCATAAAATATATGTTAAGGGAAAGCCAATAAAGCTTCTAAGATGAATACTTATTTGTGTGTCACTATTTTTACTCTTGATATGAGGTACATTATATGGAAAATATCTTAATAAATATTTAGTGTTATAGGGGTTGGAGTTGTATGAATCTTGAAGTGGCTTTGAGTTTTTATGAAAATGGTATGGAATATTCAAAACCCTATTTATCTTTTGACAATTTTATACCATTTTTTTAAATCTTAGTTTAGTTTAAATTTTTATTATTTATTTTTAATTTTTTAATAGCTTGAAATATTATTATTTTAATCCTAGGTCATTTCTATTAGAGCATCCTGTGATTAGGAATAATGATTCATTAGTTCAAATATTTTACATGCATTCTAAATGATTCCAAAATTTTAATACATTTATATCAAGTCACTCAGCTATAATACCAAAAATAAATATCCCTTTGATTATGATTTGATAGATGATAGAAAATGTAGTGGAATTTTGCATTACACTTTTCAATTGCATCTGCTTAAAATTATGCTAGGCATTTTTAAAAATCTTATTTTTTGCACATCATCCAATTATTATAGCCCACAAGACTGCATCACATTGAGGCATTTATTTGAAAATAATAAGAAACTTATTGATAGCACCATGTTGTGCATATCCTAAAATCATCAGAGTACATAATATCATATTTATTTGAGGTATTTGTCAAATATATTTCATGATTTTTGTGTGGTTACACATTTTTCTTATATTTCTATTAGGGATTTAGAAACTATAACAAAAAAAATGTGATTTCAATTATGATTTGATGGAGGTAGAAACCCATTCTAAACCTTGATTTTTTACATAGGATAAGAGGATTCTAAAAAAGGTTGTAGAGTTCCTATAAATATTGAATGCTCTAGGAAAATTAGATCAGGGTTAGCAATCAAGCTTAACATTCAAGTTTAGTGATGGAAGAAGGAGTTATCAATGATGGTGAGGGGGACCTAAGTGGGTTAGCAGTGCTTCTCATGGATTTGGTCTTGAAGAGTGTGCCTTGATACAAGCCAAAATCAAAAACCTTTTTGAATAAGCATGATACACCAAATGGAGAGGTTAGTAATACACCTATCATTACCAAGGAACCTTAAGTAGGGGATAAATAATCGACATTGGGCTTATCTGGGTAGTTAGTAAGTCCCAATAAATGTTCATGGGTAGATAAGCTCAAAGGAAAGATAGGAGAGTACAAAGAAGTCTATACAGTTATAGATCTATCCATCATAAAAGTTTTGACAGGCTTTCTCTAATGATTTGAAAACTAAGGCTTCTTTATGGTGGTCTTCTTGTTTGGTGGGTAAATTTATTGGTTTACATCTAAACATAGAATGGTTCAAGGCTTGGGCCAAGATCCATTATAAACTAAAAGGGTCTTTGGACATCTTAACACTTAGTAATGATTTTTTCCTGATAAAATTTATTAATGATGAAGATAGTGCTCAAATCTTGGTAGGAGGCCCTTGGTTTATGGGAATATCTAGCCTTTTTTTTAAATGGAAGGTAGGATTTGACCTAGAATAGGAAAATATTCATAAGATGAACATTTGGGTGCATCTTCTTGATCTCTTTTAGAATTTTGGGAAGAATAATTATTCATTAGTATAGAAAAAAATTTGGAAATATTATCACCTTTAACTCTAGAACTATAACTAGGACCCGTATGGTTCATGCCAAATTTTGTGTCAATACAAGGATGGATCAATAATTTCCCCCTTTTGTTATTCTTAATTCATCAAGTGGAGAAAGGATTCATAAAATTGAATATGAGTAATCTTTAATAAAATTTGAAAGATGTAGGAAGATGGAACATATGACTATAAATTCCCCTCCTTTGTAAAAAAGGTAATGGTTTTATCTTGAAAAAGGATCAACACACTTGGCTAAGGAAATGTAATACCAACACAAAAGATTTCATTGAAGATTCAACCTCTTTATCAGGAAAATCATATTATTTTCAAGGATCCTTATTTGAATAATCACTTTATCTTTGCCCTAGACAACACTACAGTATCTCCAAAGATTTTAGATGCTTCTACATTAAGATACAATCCAATTTTAGTAGAGGTTACCATAAGGGACAATGTTGATTCTTCAAAGATTAATAAGGTGATAGATTCAAAGTCAAAAGAAGTTATAAAAGAGAGAAGGAACATAATTATTTCAAGAAACCATCAATAAAAAATGTAAAGCCACTTCAGTCTCAACATGCTGGATTAGGTGATTTTAGCTCATCAAAATTTAGTAAATCCTTTAATAGATTATGTATCCTCGATAGATCAGAATATTTTACAATGTTTAGAAAATATGGAAGAGGGAGAGATGGGGTGTGTGTCCCCATGGAGTCTATTTCCATTAGAAGTTATTTTTTTTGACATAGCTCAAGAACACATGGTTTTGGCTATTGACATAGAGAAAAAGGAATTCTCTAATAGGCTATCTTCTTCTTGTACCTACCCAAGTTTTAAGCTATATTATACTAAAGAGGGGAAGGATTTTACTTTAAATGGGTATAAGAGGCAATCATATACAAGTTTAATAAACAAAAAAGGAATATTTTCCTTAGTTGAAATAGAAATAATAAAATAGAGAATGACATAGCGAATGGCTATCAATCAATTCTAAAGCTTAAACAAAGTAGAGAATCTACTAGGTAATGGGATAAATAGGAATAATGAAGGTTATATCATGGAATATTAGGGGTCTAAACCATTTGATCAAACATAGAATTTTTTAGGGATATGAGGATTACTAATCAACAAACTATTCTTGTAATCCAAAAAATGAAAATGGCTAGTAGTGTATTGAAGACAACAAAAGATCAGTGTTAGAAGGAAGTGATGTTATCTAGTGTAGGCTCTAAGGGAGCATCTGAAAGAATTGATACCTTTTGGGATGATAATAAGGTAAAAGGTGAAATTATTATTGAAAATATGCACCATCTATCTATTTTATTTACTAATCTTTTGTAGGATATTTCTTGGATTCTTTCAAATATTTTTGCTCCTAACAATTATTGGCCAGAGAAGACTATGGTATGATCTAGTTTATTTTAGAAACACATGTAAAGAGTTTAAATGGATTCTAGTGCATGATTTCAATACCCCAATTAGTGTAAGAGAAAACAAAGGGGGTGTCTAATACTTATTAGACAATATGGAGGATTTAGCTAAGTTCATTACTATTATTGGGTTATTTGATATCAAACTTAGAGGATCTAATTTCACCTAGTAGAATAAAAGGCTTGGTAATAATCTTATATAAAAAATATTGGATCATGTTCTTGTCTCCCCAAATTGGTTTAGCATTCATGATTTATACTTATCTTCACTTCTAAGGATTGGATTAGATCACAATCCATTGGTGATAAACACTTTAACAAGTTTTAAAACTCATAAAACACCATTTAGATTTGAGCATATATGTGTTTTTCTCACCCAAATCTGCTGGTAAGAATAAAGGAATGGTGTAATGTGGAAGCTTTATGGATATCTATGTTTAAATTTGCTAAAAAATAAAAAAAATGTTAAGAATTAAATCTGTGTTTGGAATCATGAGGTTTTTGACAATATTTTCCTCCAAAAAGAGGATATTAAATCAAAGTTTCTTAGTCTTGAATATTGTATCACCTCCCAAGGCCTTAATGAACATTTCCTTCATCAGGAGCAATGGCTAGAGATATATTTTCATTCTATTCTTGACCAAGAGGAGTCTTTTTGGAGACAAAAATGAAGGGATACTTGGTTGAAGGAGGGAGATCATAACATAATTTTTTTCATTTAACTACATTCAAGAAAAAATTCATAACAAAATTTATAAAATATATTATGAGGATGGCTCCCTTCATTTTGATCCTATTGACATTAAAGAAAAATATGTGAGATTATTCAAAGATCTTTTTGCTCCCAACTCAATTCTTAATAGAGACTTGAAAAAAGATTTTCTTCAGCATGTCCCTACTCCTATTAATAACAATAGTATGTTAAATTATGTAATGGAAGAGGAAATAGAGGTAGCGGTTTTCCTAATGAACAAAGATAAAGCACTAGGCCCAGTTGGCTTTCCAATTGTTTTTTCCCAAAATTATTGGAATATTATTAAACATGATTTATGGGCTATGGTGGATGAATTTTTCTCATCCAGAAAAATTCTCAAAGAGTTTAATAATACCTTTATATCTCTCATTCCAAAGAAAAAAGGGGATATAAAATTCAAATATTTTAGGCCTATCAATATTTCTAATTATATCTAAAAAATATTTATGAAGGTTTTGGCATTAAGGATTTAGCTACTTTTGAAAAAAATCATTTCTTCTAATCAAGAGGGATATGTCTCAAGAGTAAAATATAAGATGGTATTATGGTAGTACATGAGATGACACACTCCATGGATAAAATTAAATAATCAGGTATGATTTTTAAAATTGATATGGCCAAAAATTATGATAGAGTTGACTAGGGTTGCCTAGATTCAGTTCTAAATAAATTTGGTTTTCATAAGCATATAAGAAGGTTGATTTAAAAAAAAAATTCAATGCCTATTTTATATCATTATTAATAGTTTACCCACTATATTTTTTGGAAGTGATTGTGGGATTAGACAGGGTAACCCTTTATCTCCCTTCTTATTTGTTATAATGGTGGATTCTCTTAGTAGGAACCTTCTGAATGCACTTGCACAAGGTAGTTTGAAGGGTTTTAAACTAGCTTCTTGGTATCAACCTTCTCTTCACCAATAATTTTTTGATGATATGATTATTCTAGCATCTACTTTGGTTAGGGAGGCCAAGGAAATAAAGTTTATTCTAGATAGCTATGTGGTTTTCTCAAAGCAATTGATTAACTACTCCAAAGTGACTTATTTTTTGTGAATACATCAGGTTTATATCAAAGGAAGATTGCACATATTTTGAATTTATAGATCAAGGAACTTAACTCAATTTATTTAGGCATGACATTGTTCAAAGGGAGAATGAAGGTTGAATTTTTGTATTCTCTGATTGAAAGGTTTCATAGTAAGGTTTCTGGTTGAAAAGAGGAAATACTTTCTCAGGCAAGCAAAGTATTATTCATCATAATTGTATTACAGATCCTCCCTATCTACATTATGTCTCTCTTCAAAATTCCCAAGGCTATCTAGGAAAAAAATGACAAAATCCAAAAAAGGTTATTATGGATGGGAGTGGAAAATATTCATGACTTCCCTCTAGTGGCATGGGATAAGGTCTATCTTCTAAAATCCTTTTGAGGGTTGGGTATTATAAATATCTCCTCCATGAACAAATAATTAGTCACAAAACCTTGTTGGAGATTACTCAAAGAATCAAATCCTTGGATGAACATTTTTTGTGCCAAATATCTTGGATACAAATCTTCTATATTGTTCCTGACTGAGGTTGTCCTTATCAAAGGGTTGGTAATTTGGAATTTATTTTCCAAGAATAAGAATAATTTAATAAAGGGATGTAAGTGAAAGTTGGGTAACTATCCCAATATTATATTTAGAAAGGATCCTTACATTTTAAATAATTCCTTGGAGACTCTTGAACCATGGCATCAAATTGCTCATCCTATCTCACTTGTTTTAGGAGATATGATGGTAGATTACATAGAAATTTGTAATGGTAGGGAAAGATGGAAATATCTGACCCTTGATAATGTTGATGATACTTTAACCACCATTTTTTTAGATCTTAATTTCATACTCAAGGGTAACTATATCAAAAGTATTCAAAGGGAAGATGAATTGATTTGGATTGATTCAATGATTGGTCAGTTATAGTTATTTGAAGCTTCAAAATTTTATAGAGAGGGGTAATCCTTTGGGTTAGGTATGGAACAAAAAACTTATTCCTAAAATCAACATCTTCATGTGTTTGAGTGCTTAAAATAGAATTCTTACAATGGATAATCTATGTAATATAGGACTTACTATGGTTAACAAATGTGTACTATGTGAGGATGCTTTGAAATCTATTAATCACATCTTCTTTGATTATATGTACACTTTCCATATTTTGGGATCTCTACTACAAATATTTAGTGTTTCTTGGGTTCTCCCTTCATATATTATAGAGGCTTGGAAAGCTTGGTCATGTCCTTTAGTCAACCAAGAACTTAAGGAGATTTGGAATATGGTTTTCCCTCAACTTCTATAGGGAATTTGGAAGAAGCACAACAATAAAATATTCTATTAAAGAAAACCCTTTGTTTAGAGTGTCTTATAAGAAATTTTTCCTCTTATCAAAAATATAAGATTGTAAAAAATTCTACCCTCCTTGCCATTTGAGGAAACTATAGATAAGGAGTGGCAACTCAACCTTGAGAATAGGCTTGCAGTGGATCCTAAGATTGCCTTGAGGAGAATTATGAGATGGCTGTCTCCCTAACCTAGTTGGGTGAAATTGAATTTTTATGGGTCTTATAAAGGGAACCCTGGACTTTTAAGAGGTGGAGGGGCTATTCAAGATAATTAGGGAGATAATTTAATTGCTTATAAAGGAAGCATATGCTTCTAAACAAATCATTTATCAGAAGCATTAACAACCTTGTGGGGGGATTATGTGGCTCTTGAGTTGGGTTGAAAAATTATCTGCATTGAGGGAGACTTTCTCAATATAACAAATCGTATCAACAAGAAAAATGTGGTTACTTGGAAATAATTTAGTTAAGTGATGGCTTTAATAAGGTTATATTTCAACATACTTATAGGGAAGGCAATATTCTAGTTGACTCCTTTTCTAATATAGGGATAGAGGCCAATGAGTTCAAAATTTGGAATAATTTAGAGGCCAAAACCAATCATATCAATGATATCATTAACAAGGATAAATGTAACAACATGAATCTAGTCATGAAGGTGTGAGATATATGATTAGGATTGGCACATTATGCCATGCTTTGATAAGGGTGAATAAATTATGCAAAGTAATAATAAGGTATTTAATAATAATAGTAAATGGTATAATATTTCCCATCATTACACAATCAACAAACTCTTTAATCATTTTAAGTCCATTGTCAATTACAAATTGAATCACTTTGGTTTCCATTCAAACATAATTTTGGGCATTTAATAATAAATAATAATAATAATAATAATAATAATAATAATAAATGGTATAATATTTCCCATCATTACATAATCAACAAACTCTTTAATCATTTTAAGTCCATTGTCAATTACAAATTGAATCACTTTGGTTTCCTTTCAAACATAATTTTGGGAATTTAAAAATAATAATAAATGGTATAATATTTCCCATCATTACACAATCAACAAACTCTTTAATCATTTTAAGTCCATTGTCAATTACAAATTGAATCACTTTGGTTTCCCTTCAAACATACTTTTGGGAAAGTCTACAAATAGGTGTTCTACCATGGGAGGATATCTGAATAGAGTAGAACCAATGAATGTTGATCAAATAAAAAAAATATAGAGCTTTGGAAAATACTCCACATAGGGGGTATTACCAATTTCATTTATCACATCTAGATATGATATATATCTCTCACATCAATTTACAAATAATTAGGCTGACAGGGTGGTCAACATTCATAACATTTTGGTAGTAATAACTAAGGAGTAAATATACAAGGTTATAGGGCTTAATATCAAAGAGAAAAACTATATAATATTAACTATAGACCCTGAGTAGGAGAAGGATAAATTTTTGGTTGGTGATGAAAGTCTCACAATTTTTCAAGTTGGATTTAAAAGGGAAGATTTCCCAATTACTTTCAATGGAGTGGTTGAGCAAGTCATCAGGTATGTTACCCTTGACATATGCTACAAGGTAGTGCATTATTATCATCTTTCATTCTTAAATTATCTTTGTCATAATATCCCTATTAGCATTCCTTTTTATATTCTTCATTCTTTGGAACATTCTGTTAAAGAGGTTCAAATGGGAAAGAAAATAGAGCCACTGCATCAAGTGGTCATTTTTATTATATACAAGTTTTTTAAAGATCAAAACCCTATTCCTTATTATTCCATTACTAAGAATAAGCATATGACCATCTCTCCTATTGGGCCTTCCAAACGAATTCTGAGAAGCAGTTTTAAGCCTAAAGATAAGAAGGTTAAGGCATTGATTTCACATCACAGTAGGGTCAACTAGATGGAAGAGGGTTCATTCAATAATTAGGTATTTTAAGACCCACATTCAATGATTTATATATAGTAGAGTGACAAGAATATTGTTTATGAACATGATACTTTCATCTAGACTCATTTACCTTTCATTGGGGAAGGTGAAAAATAGGATGTGACAGGAAGTAGAGGTAATGATGAAAATGTTGGTGTAAAAATAGGTGATCCTAAATCTAATGTTTAGTCCAAATTTAATTTGAATTCAATGAAAGATATATCCAAGAATAAAATCAAACTAAAATAGTTGGAGGATGAGGTGATCCTACATAAATCTTTCCTTCAATGATTTATGAAGGATCACACTCGTCTAAAATAGGAGATTAATAATTTCAATAAGATGGATGGGATTTTTTGCACAAGGGAGAAAGAAGTATAAATGGATACTCAAATTGACATTCATACTAATAAAATTAATATGATGGAAAGGAATAACAAATATCTCAAGGATAAGCTCAATCTTCTGGTAAGGTTCAGTAAGGTCATGATTAACACTGTGATGTAAAGTAAGGAAGGTTTGTCTATATTTTTTAATAATGGAAAACACAATGAGGATGGTACTAGGCCCAAGAATAAGATTAAATGGGTCACTACTATGAAAGAGAAGGATAAAATGATAGGAGGATTAGATATGAACTTCTAGAGTATGATTAAGGAGTGGTCTCTAACATATGAAGAATGGAAGAAAACCCATAGTTAAGTCTCTCTACTTTATGATGAAGGTTGTGTGTCAGTTGTTTATCTATTATGTTTATGTTGTTTATTTCCAGTGGACTTGTCTTTGTTTACTATGTTTGTTAATCCTTTGTTTTATGTTCATAGCCATGGTGATATATATTTTGTACAAGTAGGGTCCCACTAAAACCCTCTTTTACCTTCAATAAAAATAAAGGTTGTAGAGTTTGGATTTACACCTATCAATTCCATTCACTCAAAAGTCTCCAAGGCCTTTCTAGGTTACAAGTAATTTAAGACAAAAGTCTAATAGTGTTTTTATCTTTAGCTTATAAAATAAACTTATAATTATAAATTTTAGAATCCTTTATTATATACTTACACATTACTTTCAACATTTAAAAAAATATCTATTCCACTTTACCTATTTACTTTATTTCTATTTATATATTAATATGTATATAGACAAAAAATTTACTATTTATTTCATAGAAGTAAAGAAAACATTTAATCCTCATTTGATTTAAAAAGAAATCCATTAAAATAAATTAATTTAATCTTTATCTTAATCATCTTGATATGGTAGTTAAAATTGTATTGAATATTTTTATGTTCATTAATTTTGTGGTGTCAAATGGTTAGAAAACGTAATCAAAACTATATTCGATTCTTAATTAAAGATTCATGATTTCCATCAAAATTGGATTTTACTATGTGGATTGATTATAATTTAAACATATTAAAAAATAAAAACCAACTCAAATATTGGAAGAATCTATAAATTTTATTATTTTTTAACGAAAATAGATACTCCACTAAATCTAAATCTAAATATAACTAAACTCATGTTCATGAAATACTTAAATATAAGTAAGATAATATATCATCATATAAGACTTATATTCATTTATAATCCAAATTTAATACCAAAAAATTAAAATATTAGATACACATGTTAATCTTCCATTTTATTTCACTCTAATCTATA